>NAVB01000178.1:0-57783 GCA_002179805.1 Acanthamoeba lenticulata | reverse complement strand
GGAACGCACCGGGTGGAGCTGCGCACTGACGAAATAAATCAAGTAGAGTCCGCAACCTAGGAGAAGGAAGCGCAAGGGCAGTGCATAGAGCGAAGAGGCAGCGGAGGCATGCTCGCGCTTGTGCGACCGCCACACCATTGTGCCCAACTGCCTTTCGTAATTTGCACAATTTTCTATTTTAAATTCTTTGGCCTCTGCCCGCAACGGGTTTTCCTCCGTTGTTTCCTGGGGACTGTGGCTGGCAACGAGGAGTACGGCAAGTCGCTAAGGTCATCGTTCGAACACTTCTTTGGCGTTTTGCAAGCGCCCACCCAAGATCTGATCTTTGCATCAGATTAAAAACTACAACTTATCAATCATGGTACGTGACTTTTCGAGGCCAAAGATTGGCATTAAATCGGGAGCTTTACTGAATTGAGAGTAACTTCGTGCAGTCGGAACGCATCAAGATTTACTTCATGGACGGGTCGTTTAAGACCTTCACATACTCGCGGGAAGACACTTTAGAAGAACTATGGTTCAACGTCATACAGAAGCTTGGCCTTTCCAACCAGGCGGCCGAGTGCTTCTTCCTTTGGTCTTCGTGTGAGACTCTTGGTACGTGCACCCGAGTCTCCTTCCTCGCCCCTTGTCGGGCGTGACCTCTCTGCTCCAGTTGCTTCTGCATGCGGCAACCTCATGCTTGGCTTAACCTTCTCCATCTTCCCGCTACAGAGTTGCTGTGCTACACAGACGACACGGTCGTCGAGTGCATCCAGCAGTGGCCGGCCACCTACGGCAAGTATCATGAGCGTGAGATAGGCATCCTCAAGGAGTCGGCTTACCTCATCAGGCGGATGCGCAACCGACAGCTGCCTGAGCTGCGACTGACCTTCAGGACTACAAGCATCCTCCCGCTTAGCCAAGAGCGCAACATCAAGGACCCGATAGCTATCCACCTGTTCTATATTCAGGCCGTGTTCAACGTCATCGAGTCTAATTACCCCTGCGAACCTGATGTTGCAGGTTTGTTATCTCTCCCCTTACCCCAAACCTTCACTGATATTGAGCTGACGAAAAACTACATCACCATCGCCATGACGATGATGGTAGCTGGCCTCGCGGGACTGCAGCTTCAGCTAACGCTCGGTGACCACAAGCCCGAGACGCACACGCTCGAGTACATGGGCAAGTTCCTCAAGTCCTACGTGCCGCAGCATCTCAAGCGCAAAATGTCGAGCACCAAGTGGAAGAACCGCGTCATCGAGGAGCATAAGCGACATGCCGGCAAGGACAGGATCATCCTCCAGCTGCTCTACTTGCAGCTTGTGCGCCAATGGCCCTACTACGGCTCCACCTTCTTCAAGGCCGAATACCTGCCAGTCACCCAGAGCTTCTACAAGCAGCCGTTCGAGGGTGAGGTCAGGATTGGTGCGTCCTTTCATTCCCTTGGTGCTCTTTTTCGTGATTTTCTTGACTCAAGCATGAACCAACCCAACCAAAAAGGCATCAACATGTTTGGGCTGCACATCATCGACCCCAAGCGGATGATCATGAACACGTACACCTACTCGGACCTCAAGGAGTGGGAGTCAGACAAGGATCTTTTCTATTTCCTGACGCCCAAGGGCGAGGTCAAGAAGCACATCTACCGGACGCCGCAGGCTAACCTCGTCAACGACCTCCTGGTACGACGCCATCGTGGTCGTCATGCCCTACATGCCCTGCTGTGGACTCACACACCAGGTGCTCTGTAGTGGGACGTGATCAGCGATTTGGCGCAGCACGTGAAGAAGATCGACACCATCCGAGAGAAGCAAGGTGGCTCGCGCATCCTCACGCAGAGGGCCATCGAAAGCAAGTACCGCAACACCGTTATCTCGCCCTTCCACGACGACAGCGAAGAGAAGGGTAAGGAACGAGACTGAGCGCTGCGCAGACCCTTTCTACTTGGCCATCCTGTTTTTTTGCTCTCTCCCTTTCTTTCTTTCTTTCTTTTCACAACACAGCAATGTAAGTAGTACCAACCTTTCTCTCCGATTCCGCCTCCTCGGCCACTTGCTCTTGGTCACGCGGTCCTACACGAGGAGCAGCACGTCCACCTGCTTTTCGTTGTCATTTCTTCTCAGGGAGTTGGACGTCTTGGGCGTCCGTAGCTCCGGAAATTCCCCGGAGGGAGTAACCGCCAATTAGAAATCAAAAGAATGTGCAGGCCGGGAAGAAAGAAGGGTTGAAGTCACCGCGACAAAGAGGCGATAACGACACTGCTGCATCGAGGAAGAGGGAGCAGGTAGAAGGTGATCTCTTGAGGCCCATCGTTAGATCGATCCCTCGTGCAAGGATCGTCCTTGTTGACGCGGCAGATCGCGGTTTCAGCGCTTTGATCATCTTCTTCTTTTAAAGGGAGGCAAAAAAAGATGAAGAAAGACTCAAAGAAGTCGCAGCGCAAGTGGGTCACCCGCTTCCGAAACGTGGCCACACGAAAGAAGAAGGAGAGGCGGATCAAACTGAAGGAGAAGAAGTCAGCTACTGCGCGGATAACCCCTTGGTTCGAGAAGCATATCGTCGAGCCCATCGCTTCGTCCAAAGTCGCGCAATGGCTCCCATTCCTTCGTCGTGAGCCCACTACGGGCGAGCGTTATATTACCGTGAACGATCGCGAGTCCAACAAGCATCACGGCTACAGAGCCAACGCCATCTCTACCACGAAGTATGGCCCAATCACATTCTTGCCCAAAAATCTTTATGAGGTGCGCATCCTCTCTCCTCTCTGCTGGCTCCCTCCACACAGGCTGAACACTTACACTTTTTATTTAATTTTTATTTATCAAATTTCTCCAGCAATTCAAACGTCTAGCCAACTTGTGGTTCTTGATTGTGGCCGTGATCCAGGTACCTTCTCATCTTTTTATTTATTTATTCATAAGTTTGGTCCTTCTTGTTATTAATTAATATGTTTTTCCCAAATCCAGCTTATCCCTGGCATCTCTCCCCTTAACCCAGCGTCGTCCATCGTGCCGCTCGTCTTCGTGTTGGCCGTCACTGCCGTCAAGGAGGCCTTTGAGGACATTGTACGTCGAGCTGCTCCTCGCGCCCTTTTTTTTCGTCCTCCGAGCCTCATTGCCCTTCGGGTGTTTTCTCGCCTGGCAGAAACGCCGCGTCTCCGATACGAGGGTCAACAGCCAGCGCGTGCTGCTTTACGATGGAGTTGAGTGGACGCCCATCAAATGGAAGGAGGTGCGCGTGGGTGACGTCCTTAAGATCCGGAACAACGAGACAATCCCGGCCGACTTGGTCGTGCTCCACACGAGCGACAAGGACGGTCTTGCCTATCTCGAGACTGCCAATCTTGACGGAGAGACCAACTTGAAGGTGCGCCAAGCACTCGAGGAGACGACTGACGCCCTGCACGATCATTCGGCCATCAACGCTTGGCATGGTACGCGCTTGTTTGTAAGCTGCGCCGCTACGAAGCGGCTCAATTCTGTGGGGCACCCATGTAACGTTGTATCAATTCTGCAGCCAAGGTCAAGTATGAGCGACCCAACCCGGAGCTCTATAACTTTGAGGGCGCGCTGGTTATCAACGACAAGGAGGACGAGGCCATTCCGCTCAATCTCGAGCAGACTCTCTGGCGAGTACGTCGTTTCGTTCCCTTCCATCTGTGCTCTACCGTTTCGTGTCTTACCCATACTGTGGTACTCGAACATGCAGGGCTGTACTTTGAGGAACACCGAGTGGGTGGTCGGCGTAGTTGTCTTCACAGGAATGGACACCAAGGTGATGAAGAACGCGCGTGACCCGCCGTCGAAGCGCAGCCGGCTGGAGATCGAGATGAACCGGGCGCTGCTGACAATCTTCGTCTTTGCCATCGTGATCGATTTCATCGGCGCCGTCATTTCGGGCGCTTGGTCGGAGGCGCGCGGCTTCGACCACTGGTATCTGCAGCTCAAGGACATTGAGAGCAGCGCCGCGGTCATTGGCATCGTGAGCTTTGCCAGCTGGCTTATCTTGTGTAACGTCATCATCCCGATTTCGCTCTATGTCTACATCGAGTTGGTCAAGCTCGTCATGGTCTTCTGGATCAACATGGACACCGAGATGTACCACGCTCCGACCAACACGCCGGCGCGCGCCAACACCTCCAACCTTGCCGAGGAGCTGGGTCAAGTCGAGTACATTTTCAGCGACAAGACCGGTACCCTCACGGCCAACGAGATGTACTTCATGCGCTGCTCCATCATGGGCAAGGCCTACGGTGAGGAGGACACCCTCGAGGACGCCGCGCTCGACGACGAGACCCGGTCCAGCAAGGCCGACAATGGCGAGGCTGACTTCAAGGTTGTGACCGAGCACGACCGCGAGGTGAGCGCCGAAGAGGCACGACCGGAGGCCTTCATCTTCCGCGACCCGGAGCTGCAGTCCGACCTGCGCGACACTTCGTCCCCCGCGGCGATGTTCTTCCGCATTCTCGGTCTGTGCCACACCGTGCTCGTCGAGCAGCAGCAACAAGGCGATGAGGACACTGTGCCCGAGCCTCGCGCCGAGGCCGATGAGACGGAGGCCGAGAAGCCGCGCGGCATGAACGGCCTCACCTACCAGGCTGCCTCGCCCGACGAAGCCGCCCTTGTCGAAGCTGCCCAGAAACTGGGCTTCGAGTTCTTTGTACGCCCTATCTTACAATTTTACTAGTTGTGAAGACAAATGACACTGACCTGATTGATTGGACTCGCAGGCGCGCGACCAGCACACGATTTCCATCCGTGTTCACGGTGAGGAAGAGAAGTGGAAGCTGCTTAACGTGCTTGAGTTCAACTCCGACCGTAAGCGTATGTCGGTCATCGTTGAGGATCCGTTTGACGGTACCGTCCTCCTTCTCGCGTGGTGAATCGGCTGATGCGGAAGCTGATGACACTGCGGACACAGGCACGATCAAATTGTTCTGCAAGGGCGCCGACACGATGATCTTCGACCGTCTGGCCAGCGGGCAGGACGAGCTCAAGGAAGCCACCATGCAACACCTCGAAGCGTTCGCCGCCGACGGCCTCCGCACACTGTGCTTGGCCGTAAAGGAGCTCGATCCTCACTATTACGAGGAGTGGAACACCAAGTACAACCAGGCCGCTCTCCAGATCAGCGGTCGTGAGGCTGCGGTACGTCGCTCCTGTGCCCTGCTTTACCTGCTCGTGCCGTCGGTTCTGACTCGTACGTCTGTGGTCAATAGATCGACGCTGTGTCGGAGGAAATTGAAACCGACTTGATGCTGGTGGGCGCTACTGCCATCGAGGACAAGCTACAGGATGGCGTCCCGGAGGCCATCGCCACCCTCCTCAACGTACGCGTATTTGGTTTATTTTGAAGTTTACTGTTATCTAAAGCGCTAATCATTTATTTGTCCGCGCAGGCCGGGTTGAAGATGTGGGTGCTGACGGGCGACAAGATGGAGACAGCCATCAACATCGGCTACTCGTGCTCGCTCTTGAACAACAGGATGACCAAGATGGTGTTCAGGTACTGGATTTGTCCCTGAACAACAAAGTTATAGTCACCTTGCTGATGGCTTGTGGCCGCGTTGGTCGATTGCAATTCAGCTCGGAGCCGATGGAGGGCTACGAAGACTACACAGTCACGAGCAGGGAGACGGCCATCAACTCGATGGAAAGCTACATTCGACAGTATTTCCCGCACATGCCCAAGTGGACGCCTTCGCCCGACCCAGAGAGTACGTCATTATTTTGTATTTATTTATTTTTTTATTTTTGCTGTACATTTCTTTCCATTTTTTATTGAGGGAAGCATCAAAACCCCCCTCCCTTATATTTATTAATCATTTTTATTTTATTTTGGATTCAATTTATGTGGTGTGGCCACTCCCGTTGGCCTTTGCCCATACGGCTTCCCTCACATATTTTTCTCCTCCTTTCTCTCCTCTTTTTCTCGATGCATCGGCGGTGTGCTGCGCCAGCCGTGATCAAGGGTGAGAGGTTTGATGCCACGATGATGGAGATGGACGTCCTTACCCCTCGCACCTCTTCCTCAGGCGACGAGGGCGGCCTGGTTAAGGTACATGGCGGCATCGACACCAGCGACTCAGGTATGTACCCTCTTCAGCCTTTGCCCCAATCACATGTGGACGCGCAGCTGACGTCGCGTGGCTGCAGAGGACGGGTTCAACGGCAAGCGCAAGGAGCGCAAGCCCGTCAAGAAGGGCGGCAAGGAGCTCGAGGAGCGCGAGGAAGAGCCCCCCGAGCTCGACGAAGACGACGAGGACGACGATGGATCTCACGGCCCCACCCGTACGGCGCCGTTCTTTCGTACCCTTTGTGCACCTTTAACACACAGGCTTGTGTCTCACATGACTGTGGGGACGATATCTTTCTCAGAGTATGCGGCGATCATCGATGGCAAGTCGCTGGCGCGATTCGTGCCGTCCAAGGGCCCGTTCACGGACGTGTCAGCGCGGTTCCTGGCGCTGGCGATGAAGTGCAAGGTGGTTATCTGCTGCCGCGTGTCGCCGCTGCAGAAGGCGCTCGTCGTGCGGCTCGTCAAGAAGGGCATCAACGCCACGACGCTCTCCATCGGCGACGGCGCCAACGACGTGCCCATGATCCAGGAGGCCCAAGTCGGCGTCGGCATCAGCGGCAAGGAGGGTCGCCAGGCCGTCATGGCGGCCGACTACGCCATCGCCCAGTTCCGGTTCCTCGTCCCGCTGCTCCTCGTCCACGGCCACTGGTCCTATCGCCGCATGGCCGTTCTTCTCCTCTACTCCTTCTACAAAAACATCATTTTCGCCCTCGTCAACTTCTGGTTCGGTGTTTTCTCCGGCTTCTCGGCTCAGGTACTGCTTTCTCTTCTTCTTCATCCCCTTCATCTTCATGTCCATCGCAGTTGCTGAGGAATGGTGGCTGATGTGGGTTTGTTGACGATGGTCGCTTGCAGACGCTGTTTGACAGTTGGGCTGTGTCGGTCTACAACATCTTCTTCACGGGCCTGCCCATCCTCATGGTGGCCATCTTTGACAAGGCCACTTCGCGCCAGCAGATCCTTCAGTATCCCAAGGTCTATGAGCGCGGCATTCGCAGCAAGGACGTACGTCTCCTCCTTCTCATCTTCGTTATCATCATCTTCTTCCTCGTGCTCGTCCTCACCATCGTGTTGCCGATCACTCGGGTGGGGTGCAGTTCTCGCGAGCGGACTTCTGGGGCTGGCAGTTCCTGGGCATCTTGCAGTCGGTTGTCATTGCCTTCTTCGGCTTCGCGTCGTACTACCACTCCAACGTGTCTCAGGACGGCGGCGTGCTTGACCTGTTCTCCATGGGCGCCACCATCATGACCTCTGTCATCTACGTCGTCTCCGTCAAGATCGTCCTCATCACCAAGTGCATTCCCTCCCCTTTGTCGTCTTCTTCATGCATGATGCATGATAAATGGTCATTTGGGCTAACGCTCGCATGCGTTGGGCGCAATAATTGGCCACCAGCACGTGGACGGGATTCAACCACTTTGGGCTGTGGTTCAGCATTCTCCTCTGGTTCGCGTTCCTCCTCATCTACGGCCTCATTCCGCCCAACTCGGTACCTCCCCCTTTCCTCCTCCTTCTTCTTCTTCATCACCATCTGATCACTGTTTGTGTTGTTGTTTCCGTGTGTGAACAACGTAGGTTCTGAGTGGGAGCGACTTGTGGTGGAAGCCCTACAACTTCATGACGACGGCCTGGTTCTGGCTCACGCCCATCCTCACCGCCGCCACCTGCTGCTTCCCTGATCTCGCCTACAAATAGTACGTATTGGCCACCACCGTTGCCTTGTGGCTCCGGATGATGATGATGACGATGACAGATGACTGATAATGTTGTTGATGATGATGATGATGCAGCGTGAGGCGGACGTACTTCCCGGACGCGGACCACATCATCCAGGAGGTGCACGCCATCGACAAGAAGAAGAAGGCCCCCAAGAAGCCCCGCCGCACGTTCTTCAAGCGTGTCCGTGCCACCGGCAAGTCCAAGCGTACGTCCTCGTCCTCTTCCGTCGTCCTCCTGGACATCGTCAATCTCACCAAAAGCCATCATCACGTTCACCATCACCAGACACGGGCTTTGCGTTCTCGCAAGCGCCCGGCGCGCGAGATCTGCTGTACGCGCTCGGTCTGGCGCCGCTGCCCAAGGACCGCGCTGGCGGTGACGACTCGAGCGACGACGAGCAGACCAGCCGGAAGGGCAAGGAGCGAAAGGGCAAGAAGGACTCATCCTCGTCCTCGTCTGGTGACGAAGCGCCGACGCACATCCTGGACGAGTAGAGAGCGAGCGAGCAAGCGATGAAGAGCTCACCTTCATCTTCCGCTTCTTCAATTTTTCTTTTTTTTTTTGTTTCTCCTTTTCTTGTGAAAATCGATTTTTCAAAGAGATACTCAAAATTAAATCGGAAAAGTCGTCTTTTCCTTAAGCTCGCCCTTTAAGGAGTTGACTGCCGTTACTCCAGCCGGCTGGAGAGAGTTCCACGCGCGGGCCCGCCAGAACAACATCCCGAGAGAAGCAACGATTGGCTTTGGATTGCTCACGCTGCGGCAATCACTAGGCCTGCTTGCATAGTCTATGCTTGCCTCGCCACGGTCTCTTTGGGTGCCTTCTTCTTTTCCTGAATTCCTTTTTTCTTTTCAAATCGTTTTTGTGGGGGGATCTTCATTAGCTCATATGAGATCTCTTTATTCTCCTTTCCACAGCCACCACCAATTGATACTTCACAAATGGAACAATGGCAGCGAAGAGCAGCCACCACCATGCGATCACATCCCGCCATAGATGCCCATAATCTTCCTCGATTTTCTCCTTCCTTCTGTCCGCCTTCCATGATGCGACCATCTGCAGTGCTTCCTCTTTCTTCTTCCTCTTCCTCCTTCATCTCTTCCAAGTCTCCATTCCCCATTTCCCACAAGACGAAGCACCTGCCAGTACTCGTCGCGCTGCTGTTGCTCCTGCTGCGACTGGGCGCGGCCTCTGCGGCGGCCGCGTCGTCGACGCTACCGCGGGCGGCCGTGCTGTACGACCCCAACCTGTGCGACCTGGCCGACGACGGCAGCGGCGAGGCCTACAACCTGATCCAGACCCTGAGCGGGTGGGGCTTCCATTACACGCTGATCAACACCAACTCCGTGGCCGAGTGGCGGACGGCGCTGGACGACGCGCAGGTCCTTATCCTGACCGAGCCCGGCGAGGCCGGCCGGCCGGCCGCCGCCGACCCGCTGGACTACATGGGCCTGGGCGTGATCAACCAGATCCGCATGTTCGTGGCCGTGGGCGGCCTCTTTGTCCAGCTCGGGGACAACCTCACAATCGTGCCCCAAGTGTTCAACCAGGACTGGGGCCCGGGCGGCTCCTCGCAGAACCCGTCGGTCCCGACGGCGGCCCGCGGCGGCTCGGTCTTTGCCAACTGTACCTACTCGCTGGCCGGGCTCGACCTCGTCTACCACTACGACATCGGCGTCAACGCCAGCGCGTGCCTTCAGTACAAGGCCGGGACCGACGGCGGCTGCACGCTCATGCGGACCACCTATGGCCAGGGCATCGTCACCTGGATCGGCTACGACTGGTACCAGGCCCGGCCCGTCGGCACGCAGGACGGCGGCTGGGTGCAGGTCCTCCGCCGGGCGCTCGACGAGGCCCCGACCCCGCCGCCGTCGCCCTCGCCCAGCGCCTCGTCCACGGTCACGCCTACCAACTCGCCCACGTCGTCGATCTCGCCCACGTCCACGCCATCGTTCTCGCCGTCGGCCTCGTTCTCGCCGTCGGCCCCGCCGTCGCCCTCGCCGTCGGCTTCCCCGTCGGCGTCGCCCTCGGGCTCACTCACGCCGCCGCCGTCGACCACCCCGAGCGTGTCGCTGTCGCCGTCGTTCACGCCGTCGGAGTCGCCGTCGTCCAGCAGCACGCCGACGCCGTCCAAGAGCCACACGCCCTCGCGCACGCCCACGCGCACGCCCACGCCGAGCAACTCCCCGGCGCCGGCCACGGGCAAGTACCCGGACCTCGACACCCGCTTGGTCTTCCTCGCGCAGGGCCCCAACGTGCGCGTTGTCGAGGCCGCGGCCGCCAACCGCTCGGTCTTGCTCCGGTTCCTCCGCTACGAGCTGCTCCACTCGAGCGCCGACAGCGACAGCGGCGGCGGCTACTGGCCAGCCGTCGACCTGCCCGAGACGGGCTACGAGGTGACGACGTCGTCGGCGAGCGAGGTGGCCAGCACGGGCGTCGAGTCGTTTGCCTTTGCGACAACCCTCAACGACGTGCCGATGGCCTTCAACTTTACGCACCCGATTGTCAACGACACCCGCCTCGAGTTTGCCAACATCGCCTTTGTCGTCGAGCGCGGCGCCGTCAACTGGCGCCTGACCTTTGACGGCGCCTGGCCCTTTGACCCGGCCGCCGGCGCCTTCTCGCTCGTCGTCTCGCTCGAGCTCGGCAGCGGCGGCGCGACCGCCATCACCTCGGTCAAGCGCCGCGTGGGCGTCCCGCGCGAGGGCCGCACGACCTACACCCTGAGCAGCGACGAGTCGCAACAGCCGCAGCTCGAGGTCAACCTGGTCGTGTTCGACCGGGCCGTGTGCGACGACCAGATCGTCGAGGCGCGCCACTCGGTCGAGCTCGTCACGGCGGCGGCCACCGGCGCGCAGATGGCGCTGGTCCGCTTCACCTTCCCGGCCTTTGCCTACACCTTTGCCTACGACCCGGAGGTGGTCCTCGTCGTCTCGGCCGGCCGCGGGGGCAGCAGCAACACGTCGACGGGCGGCCTCATCGCCGGCGCCGTCGTGCTGGCCTTGATCGTCGGCCTCGTCATGCTGGCCGTCGTCCGCTCGACCGTCGCCCACGCCGCCGCCGCCGCCGCCGGTGCCAACGTGGCCTACATGGGCCGTTCCAACGAGCGCATGCCGCTCTCGATCTACGAGGACGAGGACATGCACGTCGTCGACGACCTCGAGCGCCACGCCATTCCCAACGGCAAGCAGCAGCAGCACCGTCAACCGCAGCGGCGGCAGCAGCAACAGCAGAAGCCACGCGCGAAGCGGCCCGACGCGTACGCGCATGTCGACGAGGACGTGTACGTGTACGCCAGCAGTAGTAGTAGCAACGCCGGGGACGACCACCAGGACTTGGGCGACTTTGAGCTCGAGGTCCTCTCGCCCTCCGGGCGCAGGCAGCCGACGCGCTCAGTCCAGGCCGGTGGAGGCCCGAGAGCCACGGCCAAGATCCTGAGCAGCAGCGGGGTTCTGCCCAGCAAAGCCAGCAGGGCGCCGAACCCGCGGCAGCCCTTCATCCCGCGGTCGCGGTCCGAGAACGACGACGGCCGCTACGACAGCGAGTTCAACGGGCGGCAGCCGTCCAACAGCGGGGCGGGCGTGCGGCCCGGGCGCCAGGCGCCGACCGAGTACGAGTGGGCCGAGGAGACGTCTTCCTTTAATGCCCGGCCATAGCCGAGGAGGAACGTGAGGGAGAAGAGATAGAGAGAGAAGAGAGTTGGTGATTTTTTTTTATTATGATATATAGAGATATATCCTGGTCAACATTCGTATTTTTATTTTATTTTAATTTTTTTGCACACTCGATAGTATTCACCTTTTATTTTACGGATTAGAAATATTTAAAACACTGTCGCCGCCCAGCATCACCAAAAAACAAACTACAAGAGAAAGCGAAGCTTCCACCTCCTTGTGGCCCGCTTCTTAAAGAGAAGAAACTTCTACGACGACGAGGTCTTGCCGGACGAGGAAGAGGCCAACGAGGCCGACCTGTCGCGGGTCTCGTGGGCCGGGTGGCAGAAGTCGGGCTGGAGGGTGGCGAACAGCGCGCGCCTCTCCTCGCACACCTGCAGCACGTCGTCGAGCTTGGCCAGTTCCTGTCGGGACGTCACTCGCATCAGCACAAGAAGAGCCAAGAGAGAGGAGGAAGACAACGTACGGCCTTGAGCTGGTCGATGTAGGAGCCGACGTCAAACAGGGTCTCGATCTCCTCGTCGGACAGCTCGCTCAGCTTGCGCTGGAGGGCGCTGGTCAGGACGCCCCGGTCGTGCAGGAGCGGCACGACGCAGAACTCGTGGTACTTGAGGAGCGTGTTGCGCGCCACGCGGTCGCGGATGTCGTTGAAGTAGCGCGACGCCAGCGGGACGAACTCGCGGCGCAGGCGGTCCTCGGTGTCCTGCCAGCCCGTGGCGATGTGCAGCGAGCCGCGGCTGGCCGACATGTTGATGCTGATCCCGCTGCCGCTGCGGACGAGCGCGCTTCTGCCGACGCCGCCGCCGCCGCCGGCCGACGTCAGGAGGCGCTCCATCGAGTCCGTCAGCAGCGTCGTGCGCGGCGGCGCGCCCTTGGGCGTCGACGGCATTGACAGCGACGACAGCGAGCCGATCGACGAGTTGCGCTGGCCCAGCAGGCCCAGACCGCGGTCCGGCCCGGGCCCTCCGCTGGCGCTGGCGCCGCCGCCCGAGCTCGGGCTGGGCACGGCGCCGCTGGCGCTGCCGGCCGTCGAAACCTGGCTGCCATTCGAGGGCGGGCTGGGCTCGCTGAGAGACACGCGCGGCGAGCCGGGCGCCTGCGCGGCGGACGACGCGCTGGCGGGCGTCGCGGCCGCGGCAGGCGTGCGGACGCCCGTCGGGGTCGGCGGCGGCGTCGTGGTCTTGTCCGACAAGTCGCCGCCGACCGACCGCTTGCGCACTTCGAGAGCGAGCGGCGAGGTGCCCGGATGCAGGCCGCCACCGCCGCCCGAATGGGCCGCCGCGGCGTCGCCGGGCGTGAGCTCGGCGTTGGGCCGGCGGATGAGGCTGCCGCGCAGGCGCGAGTTGGCGGCCCGGCCGGCGTTGTGGCCGGAAGAATAGGCCGAGCCGGCGCCGTGGGCGCCGCCGGGCAGGGACAGGAGGGGCGCCATGGCGTAGCCGCGCACGCGCTCGTCGGCCAGGAGGGTCGGGAAGTAGACTAGCCGCCGGTGGGCCAGCTCCTCGCCGCACTTGGCGCGCGCGAGGCGCAGGATCTTCTTGACCTGCGTCTGGTAGCCGTCGCGCACGCGGAACGACAGCTGCGGCGACGAGTACTTGAGCTTCTTGCCCAGCAGCAGGTCGTTGTACATCTGGTCCACATTGCCAAAGGCGCCGCTGCCGCCGGGATTCGTGCCCGCGGCCGAGCTCGAGCCCAAAGCCGAGGACGAGGCCGGGTTGGTGTAGGCCGAGAAGCGATAGGCGTTGGGCGAGGCGGCGAACGGGGAAGCGGCCGAGGTCGAGTGGGCGGCGCGGCGCTTGAGGGTGGTGTCGACAATGTCGGTGAGGCGGGCAAAGATGCCGAGGGTGCGGTCAAAGAGCTTGTTGACAAAGGGCTCAAAGGCGTCGCGGAACTTGGTCTCGGCGACCTCGGCGGCCTTGGTGACGTACTCGAGCGGCGAGCGGTCGGCCATGGGGATGGCCTGGAGCTCGAGCAGGTTGAGGCCGATCTCGAGGTTCTCGACGAGCCCGCGGAACTCGGTGATCAAGCGGCGCAGCTGGGCGCCGCCAGAGCCCAGGCTGTCGCTCCAGAAGGGCGTGCGCCAGCGGACGTCCTTGGCCACGGCCGTGTCGGCCAGGCCGACCATGCCGCGCGACTTGTCAAAGAGGTCGTAGTCGCTGAGGAGCTCGCCGCCGGCGACGTCGTTGAAGACGGCCGAGAAGTTGCTCTCGAGCGCGTGGAAGACCGTGGCGAGGAACTCGTTGAGGTAGCGGCTCGCGATGAAGCGGAGCTTGATGACGCGCCCGGTGCGGTCGGTCTCCAGCTCGCGGACGGCGGCCTCGAGCTGGCGCTGTATGACCGTGCGGCGGTCGGCCGTGCGCGCCGCCAGCGTGTCGATCATGGTCGGAATCTGAGGAATGAGCTCCTTGTGCCGCGTCCACGTCAGCTCGAGCAGGTAGCGCCTCAGGCGGTTGATCCCAAGCCGCTTCTTGAGCGTCTTGTCGTAGTCCAGCTTCTCGAGGCTCAGCAGGTCGCGGTAGTAGCAGTGCATCACGCGCCGCTGGAAGTCCTCGCGGTTGGCCAGCCGCGTGCGCACGGCCTCGTGGAACAGGCTCGTGTAGAACGAGTTGCGGGGCCGCAGCGAGATCTGCTTGCTCAGCTCCTCGGGCGTGTTGAACTGCTTCATCAGGTTGTAGAACTTGGAGTAGACAAAGACCGTGCGCGAGAACGTCGGGTCGTATTCCTTGACCAGGTCGAGCACGTAGTTGCGGCCGTAGCTCGCGCTGTCGCTCTGCGCGTCGATGAACTCCTCCACGACGACGATGACGCGGTTGGACGGCGCGATCAGCTTCCGCACGACCGTCTCCGTCTCGGTCATCTCGGCCTTGGACCCCGAGCGGAACGCGAGCCCGGGCGCGTCGATGATCGTCATGTCGAACGTGCTCTGGTACTCGTACGTCGCGTTGATCGGTCGGCCCAGGTCGGCCAGCGCCTGCGCGCTCAGCGCCGACATGGCTGGATATGTAAAACAAAATTAAAAATAAAAATAAAATGAGAAAGATGAGTATTATGACTTTCAACACTAAAAATTCAAAACAAAACAAAAATTTAAAAAACAATAAATATTAAAATATTAAAATATTAAAAAATGAATTCACGTACTCTGGCTGGGCAGACGCGGGGAGTTGGTCGCGAGCGAAGTCGAGGCGGCTGACGAGGCAGAGCTGCTGGAGGCGACCTCGATCGCCGGCATCTCGCCGGTGTGGGCGTCGCGGCCGCTGCTACTGCGACCACTGGACGTGGGCTCCTTCGTCACGGCATTGGCCTGCAGGCGCGGCGACGAGATCGAGCGCGGGAACGCCCCCGAAGTCGCCGTCCCACGGGGCGACGCCGGGGCCTTGCCGCCGATGCTGGCCGGGGACGGGACGGCGCCAGCGCCAGCGGCCTCGCTGGGCGCGTCGACCGAGAAGCTGATGTTGGTCTCGATCTTGCGGCTGCCCTCGCGCTTGATCTTCTTCTCGCCGTCGCCGGACTGGAGCATGCCGTCGCCGCCCTGCGGGGACGTCGGCGTGGCGGCGTCGGGAGCCGTCGACGCGGCGGCCTCGAGGGCGTCGCCCAGCTTGTCGCCCAGCTTGACGTCGTCCCGGTGGCGCCTGATCGAGCGGCTGTCCCGTCGGCTCGACGTCTCGTCTCCACCAGCTGCGGACGTCTTGCCCATCAGAGAATCCTCCTTGTTGGCCGAGCTGACGCGCCGCGAACGGTCCTTGGAAGAAGAGGACGAGGACGAGGACAAGGACGGCCGGTCCTTGTCCTTGTGGGCGTCCTTGCTGCGCGAGGACGACATCACGATCGTCGACATGGAGGACGAAGGCGTGGAAGAAGAAGACGACGAGGCTGAGTAGGCGCCCTGGTTCTTCTTCCGCATCACCTCTGGGAAGTGGGAGAGCGAGATGGACTGCGACTTTTGCACGCCGTTCCTGTTGTGGAAAACGTTTTTCACACCCCGCGTGAGCCTTTTTTCTTTTCCACGATTACTGAGTTGGGGGGGGGAGAGAAGAGGGCGACCGACCTCGACACGTAGCTGAGGAGAACGCGGGGCTCACGCCGCTCGGCGTTGTTCTTGATCTGCAGGTGCAGCGGTCGCCTCGTGGCGCCTGCGCCATTGCCAGCCCGTGATCAGCGTTCGATTCGATATTTCGTAAAATAATACGAATAATAATTGATTCATGTTAAATAGCGTACCATAGCCCACGTCGGTGAACTGGTGGCCGAGGAAGGCCTCGAGGAGAGAAGACTTGCCGTGGCCGCGCAGGCCCACCAGCACGATCTCGGGCATCTCCAGCTCCAGGTTGAGGCTGCGAGGTTCCACCACATCGCAAGGCCATTAAAATTAAAATAAATAAATAATTTACTAAATAAATGATAATAAATCAAATGATAATAAAAGAAAAAGAAAGCTGTGGGGCGGGCGAGACGCACTCATGCGAGAGGGCGGTGATGAGGTCAAAGGCCTTGTAGAGCTGGCGCGGGTAGGGCCGCTTCCAGTCGTAGGAGGAGACCTGGTCCTCGGTGCAGACGTCGAGCTCGGTGCGCTCGATGCCGCGGATGCCGTCGCCGGCCTCTGCCGCGCGATCGCGCTCGTCCTTGATGCGGCGCACCTCCTTGGCCACGCGGTCGAGCTCCTTGGAGTCGTCGCGGAGTTCGTCCTTGCGGCGCTTGAGGTCGATGATCTTGCGGCGCTGCTCCGAGTTGATGAAGTTGCGCTTGCGCATGGCCTCGTCCCACATCATCACGCGCTCGTCAAACTCGCGCTGGAGGAACTTCTCCTTCTCCTCGTTGAGCGCCGTGAGCTGCTGCTTGATGCGCTCCTTCTTCTTGAGGACGATCGCGTTGCTCTTGAGCACGGCCTCAAAGTCGGCCCTGATCTTCTTGTGCTCCTTCTCCAGCTCGCGCTCCTTCTTCTCCAGCGTCAGAATCTCCGATTCCTTCCGCTGTCCAAACACCTGCAAGGCAACACAGTTAAGTTTTAAAATATATTAAAAAACATAAATAAATATTAATTTTAATAATTTATAATTGCTTATCAATATGATGTAGAAATAAATATATAAACAAATATAAAAAGCGCACCATGCTGTTGGACAGGCCGGCCTGGAGGTCCTGCTTGCCGCGGATGGCGGTGCCGCTGAGGTTGATCGAATAGCCGCCGCGCTGGTCGGGCGTGGAGTCGTTCTTGGCCTTGTCCGTGTACTCGTTGGTGATCTCGCTCAGCTTCTGCATGAGGCCGCGCTTCTCCTCGAGCGAAGGCAGCGCGAGCGTGTAGAACTTGGTCGTCACCATGTTCACCAAGTCAAAGGCGTTGGCAATGGCCGCTGGACACGCATCAACAAAAAAGCCAATCGTGTCAACAATAAACAACACAACGTGGATTGGCTTGACGGCGCCATTCACGACAAACGTACATTCGTTGTCGCGAATAAAGGTCTGCTTGAGGATGATCTCGTCCTTGAGCTTGTACAGCACGCCCGTTTGGTTCTTGCCCTTGAGCATGGGCCGCGCCAGGATGAGCAGGTTGTTGAACAGGAAGTACTTGCGCTCCATCTCCTTGCCGGCGCTGAGGTCCACCAGCGTGCCCTCTTGGATGAACTTGCGGCCGGGCTCGACCAGCTTCAGGGTCTGGTTTGGCGTGAGGAAGGAAGCGCAGTGAGTCACGACGACGACGACGATGATGATGATGACGACGCACCCCAACGGCGCCGGCCTCGGTGACGATGGCGTTCTGGACCTCGAGGAGCTTCTGCACGTTCTCCACCTTGCGCTTGTTTTCATTGACGTCGGTCACGACCTCGGTCACCTTGGCCACGGCGGCCAGCAGGTTCTCGTAGTCAAAGTGGTCCTTGGGCGTGTGTTGCACGATTTCCTGCGCAGCCCAACAGCCAAGCAAGGAGCCTTACGTGAGAACCCTGCCTCGATCCTCTCCTTCCTCTTCTTCTTCGTCTCCTTCTCCTTCTCCCTCTCCTGAGGTAGCGCGTACTCTCAGCAGCAGCGGATACTTGCAAATACGCTGGATGGGCTTGATGATGAAGCTGCCGATGTCCTGTCGCTGACAGCGCTCGTTCTTCTTGCACTCCTGTTGGGACACGAAGAGGGCCGGGGACGAAACGGGGGGAGGCCGTGAGACTTGGGCGGCAAAGAAGTGGCCCGCGTGCGAGAAGAGCAAAAGGAGGAAGAAGAAGAGGAAGAAGAAGGGAACAGTGCCTCGAGGAAAGTGGCGAACTGCGGGCTGGTCTTCTTCAGGTTCTCGATCTCCGCGAGCGCGCGCCCTTGGTTGGAGCAGTATTGTGTGTACATCTTCAAGTAGTCCGCCTGCGGGCAGTAGAGGAGAAGAGAAGAGAAAGAGAGGAAGAAGGGGAAGGGGGTCAACAGCAGTGGAGAAAGGGCAAATATGAAGAGGAAGGGCGCACCAGCTTGAGGAAGATTTCGCCGATGTTTTGCGTTGACGGCTTCGACTTTTTGATTTTCAGCAAGTCGTTCATGAGCTCCGTGTTGATGGTGAGGATAAGCGTGATGTTGGAGAAGATGTTGGACACTTCGGCCGCGTTCAACAGCCCCTGAGCCTTGATGGGGATGACGAACACCTAGGACGACATAAGAAAGGCGCGGTGTGAATGAGAACCGTCTACTCGTGGAGGACGAGAAGGGATGAAGTGGGGAAAATACTTGGACGATGGTCTTCAGATGTTCAACATAAGCCACCTCAGTCTCCACAAGCTCCCTCATGACCTCATTCCTCAACCTTTCGTGCCTTTCGGCATCTTCCGCTCCCCAGCCGCTCATCTCGCCAGTGATTCAAACTTCCCTCTCGTGTGTGAGCGGTTCAGCACCCTTCACCAACAACACTTCACAAAAACAGTCGCCGTACGCCGACACACTCCACAATCAAATCCGAAAGGGAGGTGCGCGCGTCAAAGTCTCGAGTCCCTCTTGGTTGTTGGGGTCCGTTGCTGAAGGGGCAAGCAGGAGGAGGGTCGTGGTTTTCCCTTTTTCCGAGCAGTCCGCAAAAATAAAATCAGCAATTAATTTGGCACACAGCAGAAAAAAACAGACGAAGTGGATAAGTGACGTACAACATGTTGCGCGTGCCCACCGTTGTTTCTTTCTGTTCCTCTGGTCCGTTGCGTATGTGAGAGTTCCCTGCAGCTGGAGCCTTCTTCCGCTGCTCTCGTAAAATTTCTGTGGGGTCGGAACAATCGGTTTCCCCGATTGGGGGTGGTTGTTGTCGACCTTTTTTTTTGTGGCTTTTCCAGCCGCTTGGCGACACCTGGGCTTTTGGCGAGCCTCTTGTTTCCTGGGGCGAGAGACCACCTTGCGTGTGTCTGAGCGGGCCGAGTGGCTTGTGTGCGCGAGGCGGATCTTGAGCGCAGAAGAAAGTAGAAGAAGGCTGCGTCTGTGTGAAAGAGAGTGCACACTCTCCGACCAGGCCCGCCCCTCATGTTTCGCGCTGCAAGCGACCGACACATGGTACAATTCAGCCTCTATGTTGGGCAAGGGGGCGATCCAATTCTTTCAATTTGGCACTAACAGGCCATCGTTATCGTTTTTTTAATACAGTCGGTCAACAGCGCCATCATCACAATAGATGATCAGGGCGCGATTCAGTCCGTCGATAAAGGCGCGTGTCAAATGTTCGGCTACGAGTTGGAGGAACTGATGGGCCAGAAAGTGAACAAGCTGTTGCCCACCCCCTACCGTGAGCAGCATGATGCCTACCTACAGAGCTATCACAACACCGGGCGAAAGCGGATCATTGGAATGAGCCGACTCGTCGAGGGCCAGCACAAGGATGGATCTATTTTCCCCATTCGGTTGGCGGTGTCGGAGGTACAGATGGGAAGTTCGAAGATGTTCATCGGCATGATCGATCGCGTCGAGGACACAGCCGGGACCGTCACGGCGAATAACGAGGGGACCATCATCTCCTGCAACAAGCAATGCGAGGCCATTTGGGGCTATTCGGTGAGCGAGTTGGTCGGAAAGAACCTCTGCATCCTTATGCCTTCGCCGCATCGCGAACATCACGACAGCTACATCGCCAATTACCGACGAACAGGCACAATGAAAGTCATCAATCATACCCGCAACGTTCCCGCACGACACAAGAATGGCACCGTCTTCCCCGTCTCGCTTCAGGTCACGAAGCTCAAGGTGGGCGTCGTCGAGCTTTTCAAGGGGCGCGTGGAGAAGGTGGATACCGAAATGGAGGCCGTTTTCACTCTCGACAAGCGCGGCTTCATCGTCTCTTGCAATCGCAATTTCGTCGCCCCCCTCTTCGGCTACACCGATACGGAGCTTATCGGTAAGCACATTCGCGTCCTCGTTCCCAGCCTCACTCAGGACAACCAGGAACAGCGGCCCTCCTCTACATCCTCTTCCACGTCTTCTTCATCTTCGTCGACATCTCCAACATCTTCAGATCGCGAAGGCAGCGGGTCGCGCAAGCGAAAACGTAGCGCTGCTGGTGAGGGCTCGGCGGCCGCGGCTGAGGGCGACGCTTCTGGCGACACAACTGCTGGCAACGACGATCTGGAGAGCGAACGCAGCCTCGAGACGCAGACCAACGAGCTGCAGAACGAGCTCTCGGCCCACGCACTCCGAGAGCGCAAGGACAAGGAGAAGGAGAACGGCAATGCTGCCGATGGCGATGAGCAGAAGACAGCCGGGGCGGACGACGGCGATGCGAACGAGGAGGCACAGGCCAAGGAGGGCACAGACGAGGACTCCAACATGGAGAGTTCGTGGAGCCTGAGCGGCCGTCGGCGGCTGCAGGTGCGACACAAGGACGGCTCGGTCTTCCCCGTCGACTTCACCATCAACAAGTTTGTCAAGGACGGCACTGGTAGGCGCTTTTTCCCTTTCTTTGTGTTCCTATTTTATCTTTTATATTTTTCTAATACTACTTTATTGTTTTACCCAGCCTTATACTCGGGGCGCATACGACGGGTGGACGAGACGAACACGACGAGCATGACGGAGGGCGAGGAGTCGTCCGGCCACGCGCTGCAGGACAACAACCTCGTGGGCGACTACATCGTGGAGGGCAACGTGGGGCAGGGCAGCTACGGCAAGGTCAAGCTTGCCTACCACCGGGCCACCCGCCATCAGGTCCGAAAAAACAACACTTTCCTTTCCATTTGTCATCACCATGTCATGATGATGACGATCTTGTTATTGACGACATGATGGCCAAATGACATCACTAGGTGGCGATCAAGATCCTTCAAAAGGACCTGATGGACTCGGCCGAGCAGGAGCGCAGCCGGCGGGAGATCACGATCCAGAAAAAGCTAAACCACCCGAACATCGCCAAGCTCTACGACGTTATCGAGACCGAGGATCGGATCAACATCGTCATGGAGTACAGCGAGGGCGGCGAGCTGCTGACCTACATCACCAAGCAGGGCAAACTCACCGAGGCCGAGGCCCGACGGCTCTTCCTTCAGCTCCTGTCGGCCGTCCAATATTGTCACTCCTACAACATCATTCACAGGTCTGTCTGCCCTCTTATTTTTTCTTTTTCTTTTTCTTTTTGATGTTTAATGTAAATTATTTTGGGACGGTGCTGACGACTGCTTGGTGGCGACACAGGGACATCAAACACAAGAACATTCTGCTGGATGGCGCCAAGAACATCAAGCTGATCGATTTTGGACTGAGCAACTACTCCCAGGTGGGCGCCCTCCGAAGCACATTTTGCGGCACCCCCGCCTACGCCGCTCCCGAGATGGTGCGTCCCTTCCTCTTGATAAACAGTCCTGCCCTTTTTCTTCTTATTCGTACTAATTTATTATTCATTTTTGTTATATAATTCAGATTTTGGCCAAAAAGTACGTCGGGCCAGAGGTGGACGTGTGGAGCATGGGAGTAGTGCTCTTCACCATGCTTGCGGGTCGCTTCCCGTTTGGCAACGTGTCCCACATCATCGACGGCCAGTACACGCTGCCCGAGACCATCAGTCCCGGTACGTACCCGAACTCTTCCCCTCGCAAACGTCGCTTTGTGACTCGACTCACCATTTTATATTTCAAATATTATTATTAATTTCAATTATTTTTCTTTCATCATTTTGTAAAAAACACAGTGCTGGCCGACCTCATCAGGAAGATGCTGACGGTGGACACGGAGAAGCGAATCACGGTCAACGAGATCAACATGCACCCGTGGGTGGCGCTCGGCGGCAAGGAGCTCCCGCCCCTGCGGCCCTTTGTCCTCCCACCCCCGTTTGGGGCCGCGGGTGGGATGGAGGGCGGTCCGGGCCCGATCTCGATGCCCAACACGGGCGAGTGGTCCCACCACTCGACCCCGGCCTCGATGCTCCCCATCCAGGAAGTCCACCACCATCATCACCACGGTGGCCACTACGGCGCCTACAAGCCAGCCGCAGCCGCGGCGGCCGCGATGTACCTGCAGCAGCAGCAACAACAGCAGCAACATCAGCAGCAACAGCAGCACGCGCACCACCACCAGCAGCAACAGCAGCACGCGCACCACCACCGGGCGCTCTACCAGCCAGCCGGCTCGCACTACGCCGAGCAGGCGACGTCCTCCTCAGGCGGAGGCAACGGCCAGACGCAGACGCCCGTGCGGATCCTGCCCAAGACGCCGCCGCAGTCGATGGCCGACTACGCGGGCTACGGCGGTGGCAGCGGCGGCGGAGGTCCAGTGGCGGATCCGCTACACGGCGTTGGTGGGATGCCGCCGATCGGCGGCGGGATGCACCCGATAGGCGGAATGCACCCGCTGCATGGCGTCGGCGGAATGCACGCCATGCCGCCCGCCGTGGGGATGGGCGGCCCGATGGTCCTTCCCGGCCCGCCGGCGCCGCCATCGGCCGCCTACATGTACGGCTATGCCGCGGCGGCGACGACCACGTCCGCGCCGTCGTCGCTTTCCACGCTGGTCGAGGAGACCACGGCGACCAACGGCGGTGGCCTGATGGGCAAGCGGCGCAAGGTGGAGATGGTCTACGGATCGAGCCCGATCTCGCCTTCGTCAATCCTGCCTCCGGGCCATCACCACCACCATCACCTCCCGCAGCCCTACGGCTATCGCGCGTCGTCGCCCCCGCCGATGTCCCCGGCCCCGCCAACCGCGCCCTCGCCGTCGTCGTCGTCTGTCTCCTCCTCGCCCTCATCTGCCTCGGCGGCCTCGGCCTCACCGACGTCCCCGCCGCCCGTCGTGTCGAACAGCCCGATCATGCGGAGCGCCGTGGAGGTCTCGTGCAGCATCATCAAGACCGTGACCGACGGCAGCGACGCCGCGGGCAGCAGCCAAGGCGAGCGGGCCTGAACAACGGGAGGCAGAGAGACCAACATACAAACACAGACATCCACCCGGCCGCACGCGATTCGACGACGAGGGCCCGCGGGCAACAGTGAAAGAGAAGAAGAAGAAGAAGAACAGAGAAGAGAGCGGCCGCAGAGTTGTCGCCCGACTCGATGATCGACCAGTTGGGCGTGTACAGCGATCAACAACCACAAAACAAAGAAGAAGAAAAATTGACTCTTCCAGAGTTGTTGGGTTGGCCGCGGGGGCCTTTATTTCAGAGGGCGTAAAGCGAGCGAACGGCCGCGACAGTTGCGGCGTCCTCGTGCTGCAGGCGCTCGAACAAGGCCTTGAGGGCTGCCCTCCGGGAAGAACACAAGCGAGAAGACGATGTAAGTGAGAACAGACCCAACAAAGACCAACAACAACAAGAAGAGAGAAACGAGCAAGCAACCTTCGCGGTCCTCCTTCTTGAGGATGATGCGCCATCGCTTGATGGAGGGCAGGTGGCGCAGGACCTCGAGCGTCTGGCTGGTCTTCTCCCTAATAATGCGCGTTTCGCCGTCGGCATCATCAAAACCCGAGACAGTCCACACTGGCCCAGGGAGAGGAGGCCTCCCTCCAGAAGCGCCGCGGCGTACCCAAGGCCGTGCTGTGCGAGCGCGGCGACGATCGAGGAGATGATGGCGGGAGTCATGCTGCTGCCGAAGAAGCGCCCATACTCGGCCGGCTCCAACAACTGTCGAACCACATACAGCCTCGGTGGTCATGTGTAAGGCTTCGAAGAAGAAGAAGAAGGGCGAACCGAGAAGTAGGCGTAAAAGGCTGCGGTGTCGTCCTTGATGTTGTTCCACGTCTTCTCAAACTCGAAGACCGTCTTGGGCTTGACCAACTGCGTAGCCGAGGGAGTGATCGCGAGGGCTGCGGACTGCAAGGCCAGCACTGCGGACGCACTTAACGGCGCCGACGTCTTTGGCTTTGGCTCTGCCGCGCTGGCGCTCTGGGCGGTTTCCCTTCGCTCTTTGGTCCCCTCATCGCTTTCGTTCTTTGCGACCAGAAGCGGTTGCTGCTCTTTCTCTTCCTTTGGTTTCGTATCTTGCTTCTTCTTCTCTTCTTCGTCTTGCTTTCGTCGCTGCAGCTGCGGCTGGTTGGATTCGGCTTCTCTCTTTGGAGGCGTCTTTGTCACAACGACGTCGTTTTCGTTCTTTTTCTTCGCCGTCGTCGCACTCGTCGTTGCCGCCGCCGCGGCCAGCGCTTGCCGCAACGCCGCGACCTCCTGCGCGGCTTGCTTGTTCTCCTTCTCCAACAGCAACACGGTCTCGAAATCTGGTTCGAGCGCGACAGGTCAGGCAGGCGTGCTCCACGCCTGAAGGAGAGGCGATGGCGGCGGACCTTCGAGCGCGAGCGCGAGCTTGCCCAGCGCGCGCCGGGCGGTGCCGCGTCGCATGTAGGCCTTGACGTAGGCGGCGTCCAGCAGGATGGCCTGGTCGCTGTCGGTCTCGGCCGCGGCATAGCTGCACACGTGGCAGGCGGGCAACGTTGTGCACGACGTTGACGTGTCGTCACGACGGGACTCGGGGGAGGGAGCGCTCGCAAGGGCGGAGAAGAAGAAGGAGAAGAAGAGGAAGAAGGACGTACTCGCGCAGCTGAAGATGGGCCATCGCCCGGTTGGCCACAGTGATGGCGTTCAAGGGGTCGAGCCGCAGGCTGCGCGTGTACCATTCGACAGCTTGACGATAGTCCTTCTTCTTGAAGAACTCGTTGCCCTGCCCGCATGCGAGATGAATCGCTCAAGATGAGATGAAGCTCCCCAACCAACTCATTGCATTACACGCCAAAGCGATTACCTTGTCCTTTGCAGCAATCGCCTCTTGGCTTTCCTTGGGCATGGCGGCAGACGGCGCACTGCCTGCAGCAGTGGAGGAGGAAGTGGGGGACAAACGCGCAGCTGACTGTCGCGAAATGCGCTCATCTTCGGCATCGACAGCACGCAGCCAATCGCGCAGCCCAGCGCGATAGGTTGTCACTTCATCCATGAGGGGCAGATTGGAATTTACTAAATATCAAAATATATTTAAATTTAAATTATTTTGTTTTTATGTTTTATTACTTTTTGTTGATCTTTTTGTTCCCTCTGAGAGATCTCGATTAGACGGTAATGTTGTAAACGGGAACCAGCGTCGGCGAGGCGGCGATCGACACGTTCCAGAGGCGCAGCTCCTCGAGCGAGGTGACGTTGGCGACCTGGGCCATGATGTCGTAGGAGGCAGTGCCGTTGTTCACGACGGCGAAGTCGACCACGGTGCCCGCGGTGGGGCTCGGCTGGGGCGACGTGTCCGCGGCAGAGATCGCGGGCACTTGGGCGCGGACGGCGCGGATGACCTGGACCTGCGAGTCCGGGGACAGATGGAAGTAGTCCGACACGCTCACGGCAAACTCGGACGGGACGAGGTCGTTGAGGTCGGTCTCCAGCGGGTAGCGCACCCAGACGTTGGGGGTCGGGGTCGGGCTCGGCGACGGGGACGGGGACGCGACCGGGGCGGTGCTGACCGGGTTGCCCAGTTGGTTCCACAAGCGGCCAGTCGGCCACAGGCAGGGCACCGCGTCGACGGTGTAGGAGGTCACCTCCCAGCGCCAGTTGGGCAAGAGGCCGGAGTTGGGGAACAAGTTGCCGTAGGGGGTGAAACCGTTCCAGTTGGCCCAGTAGGCGCCAGGCTGAGGGTAGCCGTCAATGAGGTAGTTGCCGTAGAGGTTGGGCAGAGTGGAACCCCAGGTCACCACCATGGCGTAGTAGAGGCCCTGGGTCAGGTTGAACGCGGGAATCGAGGTTGACATCTTGTACATAATACCAACGTTAGAGCCCGAAGCAGGGGCAGGTTTGAGCTGGTATTGGATGTTGAACGTGAAGATCTTGCCCGTCGCCCATCCTGGGACAGCTGCCCCGGGCAGAGATGCGTTGGTTGTGCTTGCGGCGTAGAAGTACACGCTCATGTTGGTGGGGCCATACGTTTTGTTGGTCAAGCCAAAATGCAAGGAGAGTCCTGACACCTAGTCAACCCATCCACGATTAATCGGAGCGATTTTGTTTTCTTTGTTTCATTCTACTCGGTATGGTGGTGCAGTAAAATGACCCGAACGGGCGTACCTCGAAGGTGTATCCATCACGGACGCGGAAGGGAACAGCAGTCAGGGCTGAGTTGTTGTTGGTGGCGAAGTTGAAAGGAGGGGAACCGCCCGCGGCAGTCACGTAGGAGGGCGACGAGCAACCATACACACTGCCTCCCGCTGGACACGCGGTGACGTTGGGGCACGCGGGAAAGCCAGCATCGATCGCGAACGACGCGTTATACTGCAGCTGTCCGTTGGCGCTCGGCAAGGCGACGGCCAGCAGGACGACCAGCGCCACGGCCAAGTTTTGTACAAAAACCTGCATCGATGGCGTGCCTCTAGCGAACGGGGCTTTGGTGGTGTGATGTGTTCGGTGGCTTGATAAAGTGTTCGTCCTGCCTCGCGGCGCTGAACGCTTCTTCGTCGTGATTATTACCCCCGCATCGTCTCGGACACACCGGGCTTATTAACACTTCCCCACCGACAGCTGCCCATTGGTTCTTATGTTGCTTCCACTGTCAACAAGGCGACGGGGGCCTGTTGCTACGGCAGCTGCTCAGATTCTGGGCCCTATCCAGCTAGGCGTCAACGCGTGCGCACGCGACCAGAAGAGAAACGGGCCGAAAAGAGGTCGTGGTTGCGCGCAACTCTTCTTCTCTTACAGGCTCTCATACCCCGCGCGCTCGTATCGCAACTTGAGCATGATCAGACCTCCGATGATGCTGGCGAAAGCAACAAGGGAGAAACAAATGATGGCCACGCTGGACAGCGCACTCGTGCCCTCGTCGTCATCATCATCATCATCATCGTCATGGTCGTCGTCATCATCATCGTCGTCGTCGCCTGAGTTGGTAGAGTTGGGCCGCGTGCCCGGCGGGCCGCCAGGCTGCGGGCCGAAGCCAGGCAGACCAACGCCGTCGTTGCCGGTGGCCGTCGGGTCGACGCCAAGCGTGAGGGAAGCCACGAGGCCGCCCGCAATGCCCACCGAGGGCTGAAGCTGCTGGACGTTCTCAAAGAGGCCGGCGCTGGCATCGGCCGTGCCCGTGTAGATGCCATCGGACGCCAGGGCCGTGCGCTGAGCCGTGTTTTGCGAGTAGGCCGGGAGCTGGTAGACGGCGTCGTTGAGCTCCTCCTCGAAGAAGAGCTGGCCCGTGTGGACGACACTGCTGTTGAGGTGCACCTTGACGTGGATGTGCGTGACGCGGCCTTGGTAGAAGCCGGGATAGAGCGAAGCAAAGGTGACGTCGCCGGCGGCGTCGGTGAGCTGCACGCCGCGCAGGAACGTCGTTGCGTCGGTGTTGCTGCTCGAGCCGCGGCCGCCAGCAGTGCCGCCCACGCCCGCGCTCGTGTAGTGTGAGTAGAGCCCTAGCGCGTCGCAGTGCCACACGTCCACGATGGCGTCCTGCACCGGCTCGCAGGTGCGCACGTTCACGACCTTCAGGTTGAGGAGGAGCGGCACGCCTGGTCGTCCCTCACTGAACAGACATCGGAGTTTTAAAATAAACGAAGAAAATAAAAGAAAGAAATCAACAAATAATTTAAAGGGGGAGCCTACGTGATGTTGCGGCGTGAGAGGAGGTCGTTCCAGTAGTAGGGGCCCTCCGTCATCTCGGGGGCGAGCACGCATGCCGAGCTTCCATCGCTCCGCTTTCGGCCGCAGGAGGCGATGGAAACGCCGCCAGCCGCTGCGCATTTTGGGGGGGGGGGTGAGAAACGCGTGGCTGTGGCCCTCCTGCTGGGGGAGGAGAACATACGCGGGTCATGGGCGAGCACAAGGGCTGTGGCTTGAAGGAGCACCAATGCAAGCGCGAGGACCGCAGTTCTCCGGGTGTTGCGGCAGCGAGTCATGGCGGACTTGCAGTTTGGTTTCGAGTTTGGCAAGTCCGGGCGCAGTTGTGCTTATTTTGACGCGAGCCAAGGGAGTTGAGCGGGCGTGCGGGCTCGCTGCGGGGACAGGAATGGACAAGAAGCACATCCTGAGACACCCCACCAGAGGAAGCTGCGGGGGTTGCCCAGGACCAGTGGCGCAGCGCCGCGGAAGAGTGAAAACACAGCAAAAAGACCCCGACCATATTTTATTGTTATTTTATTTATTTATTTATGTTTGGGATTTGGCTTCCCTCGTCCGCCCCGGCCAGTGCGGGCAGGTCCTCGCCCCGCCGTCGCGGCTTCCTCACTCTTTTTAGAGCCTCGTTCCTTGAGCTGTCGCTTCACCTTGACCACACGCCAAGTGGTGGAGCCAGTGGCGAGGCTTTCGTTGAAGAGCGGCAGCCCGCCTCCGGCCTTGTGCCCTAGCCCCATCGACATAGCGCCGTCCTCGGGCTTGTGCTGAATAGCAAAGAGGCGTTCGATCAATTCCGCTGGACAATCGAATTCCATGACCGTGGTGGGAGCCGTGTCCACCCACTTCTTCCCGGCGAGGTACTTCTCCGCGTAGAGGCGCCCTGCCTCGCCTTCGATGATGGCCTGGTAGGGCTGCGTGGCGGGCAGTTGGTTGTGGGCCACCACATGAAGGGCCTCGGCATCGCCCATGGGCCGGTACACGAGGGTGCGCCCAGCCACCACTTGCTTTGATTCCGCCTCCAGCCACAAGGCCGAGGCGCCGTGGTGCGTCACGTTGCGCAGCTCGCCACTCTCCACTAGTGCTCGCTCATGCGGCTGCAGCAGTTTGGCACCCTTGCCTAGGCCCTTGAGTGCCGCCGCACCTGCTTGTTGCTGTTGCGCCATCCTCGTCTTGTCTCCCCAGAACAGGCCGCTGCGGAAGGTGAACAAGGGTTTTTCACTTCACCACTGTTGAGAACTTGGTTTCTTCCTCTCTTTGGCCCGACCTGTTCGGGTGCAGGGCAGAAAGAAAGAGAGGCCTATCTCGGTCGGGTTCGGGTCAGTCGCCGCCAAGGCGTGCATAAGGGAAGGGGCGAACGAAAAGCTTTGGCTCTTGTGGTTGTGTGTTGGCTCTTTTTCTTCTTCACTTTTCTTCCGTTTCTCTTGTGGTGGAAACTTCAAACCCTCATGGAGAGGCAAACCGGCCCTGGTGGGCTCGGCCCTCGGGGCAGCCCAGCGACAGGGCAGCACCTGGGTCTGTGCCGCGCGATATACGCGTTCGTGGGCGAGCGGGAAGGTGACCTCTCGTTTAAGGTGGGCGAAGTCATACAAGTAATCAACAAGAACCCGCGGTGGTGGGCTGGCGTGACACAAGATGGCCGCACTGGCGTGTTTCCCAGCAACTATGTGCAACTGCTCGATGACAATGATGACCCTCCTCCCACAGACGCTCCCCCTCCTCCCGTACGATATTACTTTTTATTTTTAAATATTAGTTGAATAGTAAGTTTATTTAATGCAAATATTTCTTTATTATATCAGGGAAAAAGCGAAGAGCACGAGTTGCCAGCCACGAGAACCTCTTCTTCGCCCGCACCAGGCTCTTCGCAGCGCCAGCCCTCGCCGCGTGGCCAGCACAGCGGCAGCAGCGGCGGCATTACAGGGCTACTGCCCAGTGGCGGTCGTGTCAACAACTTGCCCTTTGGCGAAGAAATACGCCGCGAACTCGAGACCAAGGCCCTGGCCGGTGCCGGCGGTCCGCCTCCATCGTTGGTGGCGCCCGCGACAAGCCAGGCGGCCGCGGCGCTGGACGACATCGAGTCCCGCCTGAACCGGCTCAAGTCTGGTCACGTCGGCGACAGCAGCAGCAGCAACGTCGTCGATCATAGCGGTCAGCGCCTCAGCTCGCGCTCCTATCGCGTGTCGCAACAGTTGCTGGCGTGGGAAGAGATAAACGACCAGATCGAGGTGAGCGGCTTGACGTCGCAGCAGGCCCGGCCCGCGCCCACAAGCCGGCCCAAGGCCAAGCGCTACTTCGAGGAGGTGGCCCAGCTCCAGGCCGTGCGCGACAACTACGCACAGCACGCTCTGCCGCTTCTCCAGGCCAAGAACCAGGTGCCGTGTCGCGCCGTGCCGTGCCGCGCTGCGACAGCGTGTGTTGACGGTATGAATTTGCACGTCGACTGGGTCGGGGGGTGGTGCAGGAGTTTGAGCGGTTGGCTGAGGACTACTTCCTGCGGCTCGGCGCGGCGGCCCGACAGAGCGGGGTCGCGCCCGAGGTCGCCCAGCGGCTGATCGAGGCCGAGCGGGACCGAATCAAGCTGGTCTCTTGGTCCCTGTTCCATCCAGAGGCCCTCGACATGCGCCCGCTAGAGAGCAACATTAGCGAGCGCACGCAAGTGCTCGAGGTACTTACACCCTGCCATTTTATTTTCCTTAAAATTCTATTTAATGAATGATTTCATCACCCTCTGCCAGACGGAGCATTGTATTATTACAGCGCAATCGTTCGTGAGGCGATGGCTCGTGCGTCGACGGCATCGGGACGAGCGTGCGTCTTCCAGTTCCTCCATTGGCCTTGCCCGCGCTCTCGCTGACACACACGCACACGATGCAGTGAAGTTGCGACGCCAGAGGCGGCGATGCGCCATGGAGATCGTCAAGACGGAGGAGACCTACGTGCGCGACCTGCAGGTCGTGGTCAACGGCTTCATGATGCCGCTCCAGCAGGCCGGCCTCTTGAACGCCGAGGACAAGGCTCGCGTGTTCTCCAACGTGGAGCTCATCTTGGGCGTCAACCAAACGATTCTCCAGCAGCTCAAGGAGCGCACGGCACGGTGGTCCTTCGACTCCTGCCTCGGCAATGTCTTCCTCGCCCTGGTTCGTCATTTATATTATTCTTTATATTATTCTTATTAATGATTTATTTTTACAATTTTTATTTTAACTATTTTTTTTAATTTTTTTTGAATATGCGCAGTCGCCATTCTTGCGGATGTACACGAGCTACATCAACAACTATCCACAAGCTGTGGACACGTTTCAGCGCCTCCAGCAGCAGCCGGCATTTGCCCAGGCCGTCGAGGTACCGCCCCCGAGGCTCTTCACGGCCACACGCAGAGACGACATCGACGTCGACGTGGACGAGATGCTCACCCGCGTGTTGGCGTGCAGAGGTGCAGAGAAGAGTGCGCGGCGGCCGGTGGTGGCGGCGGCCTGAGGCTGACGTTCCAGGACTACCAGATCATGCCCATCCAGCGAATACCGCGCTACGTGCTTCTGGTCCAGGAGCTGCTCAAGTTCACGCCCGCGGGCCACCCCGACCAGGCGCAGCTCACCAGCGCCCTGGACCTCCTCCGCGAGGTGGCCAGCAAGATCAACGAGCACCGACGGTGGGCCGAGAACCTGGAGAAGCTGCGCGAGCTTCAGCAGAGCATCACCGGCTTCTCCGAGGCACGTTTTTATATATATATATATATATATTTACTGATTTTCTTTAATATTATGTAAAAGAACTTTTTTGTGGCTATTTATTCATTATTTATTCATTTTTGGGTGCTGTGCGCAGGAGCTGGTGCAACCTTCGCGGTGGCTCGTACATGAGGGCGAGGTGACCCGCGTACAGCGTGGGGCTCAAGCCTCCTCCCTCTCCTCCTACCTCTTCCTCTTCAATGACATCCTCGTCATCACCGAACGACGACGAGTGCGCCCCACTTTTACTCCCAATTTCTTCCGTCCATTTCTTTTTTTTATTCTGAAATGCTTTAAATTCTTTGTAGTATATGTTCGAGGACAAGTACTACTACACCTTCAAGGAGCAGATCGCGCTCCACAACATGTTTGGGGGCGAGCTCGAGGACAACCCCAACGGTGCAATCTGCTTTTGGCCCCCGCTTAGGCGAGGTCTCGCGCGTGACAATTCCAGCTGACTGCGGGTGCCAACAACGTGCAGGCTTTGTGCTGCGGACACGGTACGGCGTGGTAGAGTCCTTCCTGGCGGCGAGCCCGGCCCAGCGCGACGAGTGGGTGCAGCGCCTGGAGACCGTCATCCAGGACCTTCGCAAGAGCCGCGCTTCCCTCCGCCGTACGGGCTCCCCGCGCAGACCGCATCGCCCATTTCTTGTGCATCGACTCATGAATACGACTGCGGCGTGCAGTGGACGCAAGCGTGCATGACCTGCACCGGTCGGGTTCGAGCACGAGCCTGCGCTTGTCGTTATCCTCGGCTTCGCTCGACTTGCCGCGCCGGCCCAGCGCCAGCAATCTTGCCTTAGCGCCAGCGCCGCCGTCGGGCGCCCCTCAGGCGACCGAGGCCCACCGCGAAGACGCCCACAGCGCGCTCATCGCCGCGCTTTCGTCGCTCTCCGTGCCCTCGGCCGGTGCCACCACCGCCGCCGCTACTGCGGCCTCGTCCCCGGCCTCGGTCTCGTCCTCTCCAGCGGCGGCCTCGTCGCCCGCGTCCTCGCGCCCCATCTCTGTCGTGGCCGCCCAGCCTCCGCCCCCGCCTCCGCTTGCGCTGGCCGAGGCGGTGCAGATCCTGAACGAGGCGCTGGCCCTCGAGCGCGACATCTTCCAGCGGCCGATCGAGCTCCAGTCCATCCGTGCGTGGCTCTTGTGGATGGTCAGCTCCCTCGTGGCCGCTGACCTTTTCCACATGTGCGTGCTTGCGTGCGTGCGTGCGTGAAGTGCCGGACTACTGCCGGTCGGTCCCCCCGCAGCTCCTGCAGGCGCTGGGCGAGCGGCTGCGGCTTCTGCACGCGCGGCTGAGCGACCTCCGCATCGCGCAGCAGCGGGTCAAGGCCCTCCTCCTGCGGGACGAGCCCATCGGCGGCGTGCGCGGCCTGGACAGCCTCATCCGCGACGGCCGCACGCCCATCGGCGACCTCAAGGTCTGCGCTTCCCTGGGCGGCCTGTGGTGGATGGAGGAGAAGGCCCGTCTGCTGACGTTTTTCTTGGATTTGCGTAGACGTGGGTGCAGCAGGCGTTCCCGCCCACGGCCCACGGCGGGACGAACCAACCGCGCGCTCTGATGGCGGCGTTGCTCAAATGGTATCTCGCGCTGTCCGAGGCCTGGCAGGCCATCCTCGCCCAGCCCTGTCCATCGTGAGGAGAAAACGCGACCGCCTTTTCGTGATGGCGTGTCACTTCGGCCAAAAGGAGAAAGAAGCTTTTGTTGTCCTGTAGAAGAAGCACCCGACACCAAACAACCAACAACGTACCACAATCTAACGATGGACGACGCCGCAGGAGAAGCCACCACGATAGAGAACCTGCCTGACGAGGTCCTGTGCCTCGTGTTTGCCCATGCGCGCCCTGCGGCGCTGGTCGTGAGCCGCGCCGTGTGCCGCCGCTGGCGGCAGGCGCTGGCCGAACCCCACCACGCCTGCGCCGGCCCGGCTGCCGCCTCGCTGGCCCGCCCCTTCCTTTGTGGAAACTACAACTACTTCATACAGCGGGCGGTGGCGTTGGGCCATGTCCAAGTCATCAAGTGGGCCCTCGCGAACGGCTGTTCCTGGTCGGAGCGAAGTCACATAATGGACGCCGCTCGACGAGGTCGTTTGGGGCTACTCCAACAGCTTCACGCTGTGGCCGGGCCGTGGAAGGTTTGGGCCCAGGAGTTGTATGCGGTGGCGGCCAAGGAAGGCGATCTCGACATGCTGCGCTGGCTGCTCGACAGCGACTGCCCACGCGACGAGCGCGCATGCGCGGCGGCCGCGCGCATCGTCGTAGAGCGGTGTGATGACATCCTGCAATTCCTGAGCGCGGATGAGCTCCTTCTCCTCTTCCCGCCGCGGCCCGACGCGTTGCAAGTGCTCCAGTGGCTGCGCGCCAACGGCTTCCCGTGGGACGTGTCCACCTGCAACAGCGCCCTGCGCCATGACAACATAAAAACGCTCGAGTGGGCGCACGCCAACGGCTGCCCGTGGGACAAGTCGACCTGCGCGCTGGCTGCCGAGTTGGGCTACCTCGAGACGCTACAGTGGCTCCGCGCCGAGGGCTGCCCATGGGACGCGACTACCTCCTATGCAGCTGCCGTGGGTGGCCATCTCGAGGTCTTGCAATGGGCCTGCGCGAACGGCTGCTCGTGGGACGCCAAGACGTGCGCGGCTGCCGCCGAAGGCGGCAACTTGGCCGTGATGCAGTGGCTCCGCGCTAATGGCTGCCCGTGGGACGAGTGGACCTGGACATACGCCGATGACTGGGGTGGCCCTGAGATGTTGGCCTGGGTGGAAGCCAACGGCTGTCCACTTCCGCCTCTGCGATGCTTCTCGTCCAAGGCGAACGGCTTCAGGCAGGCGTGGCGGTGGTGAAGTGTGTGCAGTGAAAAGGAAGCTGTCCTTTCTTTATTAGGTTGTTGTTCCTCTGCTGCTCCTTGGCCTCAAGACCAAGATACGCGGGCAAGAAGCTCTGCTTCCTTGGCCTCAGGCCCAAGATACGGCCAGCAGAGTCCGATGATAGCTCCACTTGCGCGGGGAGAGACCAATCCGTCCTCCAAATTCCCGAGCAGCGAAGACAACGAAATTTGTTACGGAGCAACTGGCCGGGCTTTGGAGGTGCCAAGGACCCCCACACTCGCGAGCCTTTCCGGTTGGCCATGGTCTCTCTTGGTGCATCAGTCCCGTCCGCAGTACTTAAGGCCGAGACAAATGGCTACACTTTCCTCTCTTGCTATCGACCCTGCAAGAGTCTAGTCTTGAAACTCGACAGGTGTGCTCTCACGCCTTCAACCACAAGCCCAACACGGCCACTAAGCCCCGCCCGCCACCTTAATTGTAACCATACCGACCTTCTTTTTTGTTCTCGTTTGTCGCGACCTTGACCCGAACCACTAAGATATCCTCCTTCCAGACGCCGGAGTCCTTTTCCCTCCGCCGGGGACCCCGTCTATGCAGACTGCCGTCGGCCCTACCGCGACTGCACGAGCACTTTTAGCCTTTTGTGCGTCGTCCGCTCGCTCCACGGTCGATGGCGCGACCACGACAACGGCGACCCAGCCACCGCAGTTTGCCGCCATGGCCAGCCACTGCATCCTCCAGACCACGGAGGACAGAAAGAGCAACAACTCCACGAACAGAGCAAGCAAGCACAAGCATCTCCGAGACGACGAAGACGAAGACGAAGACGGCTACGACTACGAAATGCTGGCCAAGCAGTCGGTCTACGAGGTCATGGTCTCCATTAGCGAAGGCCGGCTGGCTGAGTGGGTGGACGACTACAATGGCTCCATCTTCGAGGGCCGGCTCACCCACACCACGGTCCGGTGGCGCCCCAAGCTCGTCACGGCAGCGGGCAAGACCAAGTATTACGCGCGAGCCGACCGGTGCGAAGTGGAGCTCAACCCGCGCTTGCTCGACACCGAGGCACGCGTGCGCAACACGCTGGTGCACGAGCTCTGCCACGCCGCCGTTTTCATGATCGATCGCGACGTCAAAGACGGCCACGGCCCGCGCTGGCAGCGCTGGGTGGCCCGGGCCGCCGCGGCCCATCCCGACCTGGCCATCGACGTCTTCCACCACTACCGCCCTGCCTTTCGTTATCTGTACGCTTGCTCGCGAACGAGCAGCTTCGCCGCGGGCAGCGGCCGCGGGGCGTGCGTGGTGGCGTATGGCGCGTACCACGCGCAGTCGTCGGCGTCGCTCGCGCGCTACCGCTGCCGCCAATGCCAGGCTTCGCTGCGCTGCGCGTCCAGCGTCCCGCCCCACATCCACCTGGTCCACATCCAGCGGGCCACCAAGGTGGTGCATTATCATCACCACCACGAACATGTTGTCGACATGGTGGATCCGGAAGAAGAGGTGGGCCACACTGGATCACCACCATCACAATCCGAAGGCGAGTTACGTGGACCGGGCTGAACGAGTTCCCCCGCCCGCAGTGGAAGTCGTGGCCCAGCACCGTTGCTCCGCCGCACCGGCAGCTTCGGTCGAACCTAGCTTTCGTCCTCTTCACGCACACGGTTCGCTTTCGGCCCTCTGTGGCCTTCTGCGTGGACCAGAGGGGCGTCTCCCTGTACAAACCTCATCACCCTCCTCTTCCACCTCCACGGTCCTCCTCCTTGAGGCCGACCCCGCTCTCGGCCTGAGCCTGTGCCAGCGCGTCTTCGTATCCCCGTTTGTTGATCACGGCTTGCTATCAGCCACCACTGGGCTCTGCGTGCGCGGCCTGATCGACCAGCAGGCCTTTGCATCGATGCGCGACACAGCCCGCGCCTGCTTCGAGCTCCGGCCAGCCGACCCTCTACCGCTGACGAGCGACAGAGACGAGGAGGAAGAGAAGGGCGAGGTCGGCCTGTACGCGTTGCGGCTCTACCTCGAGTGCAAGGCCGCCGTGGCCGTCTTCGCGCCCCTGCCTGGCGGGGCGCGACCCTACATCGCGCCGCGGCAGGACGACTCCGGACTGCTCATCATCTTCCTTCTAGGCTGGGACCCCACGTGACCCTGCCTGGCCCATCCCCTCTGTTTTGGGGCCTGTGTCGCAGAGGCGACCCAAGTCCACGCAGCCAAAACAAAAAAGAAAGTACGAAAAAGAAGAATTTCCACGTATAATTTTTAAACATTATTCAGATTTTTATCTTGTTTATCTCCTTCGTGGAAGGTGGAGGCATGCACGTTGATGCCCGCCTCGCGACAGTTGCAGGAGGGCATGTCGCGCATCAAGCTTCGCGCCCACGGCCTTCGCTCGTTGGCGGACTGTGCCCCAGCGAAGTCGGTCACGGTAGCGAACACGTTGAGACCGGTAACGAGCTTGCGTGTGTTCTTACCGAACTGGACGCGGCTCTCGTCGGTCAGCACGCGGGTCGGGGCGATAACATACAGGGCCGGCAGCCGCTCCTCTAGAGGTCTGTTGTTGAGTGCATATTGAGCACAATGAAAGGGAACTCACCACAGCGACATTCATCAACATACCCATTCATGGTGACGTGGTGGTTGCCGTAGCTTGAATCTTGGCACACACTGACGTCACCGCTGCAGTTCCACCCCAACTGCAGTACCTCAAGTTCAACTGCAAGGTGGAGGAGATCGTAGTGTTGCCCACAACAAACACTGTTGTTCACCAGATACCACCTGCCGTTCCACAGTCGCCGCAAATGGCAGAGTGTGAAGTGCGAAGTTGTTCTGGGGTTTAGCGTTGAGAGCTCTGGCCGGCCAGAACGGCTCGTCCTTGAATACAACTCGCATGCGGGCCTGCGGCCTCCCAGCGCAGCAAGGTAACATGATACAGCCCACCAATTACCGGCTGTTTGTGCAGTTCTGCTCTGTGCGGGGCATCCCCGCTCGAACCGTTTTGGGTGTAACGTTACCTAAATCTGAAAATCTAGACCACACCTCAACTTGCCCAAACCGGGCCACACCTTTCCGACACTCTTCGGTGTCCGAAAAAATCACTTGTCTTCTGCCATTACCTGACGACGTTCAGGTACGGAGTAATCTTGACTTGCTGTTATCGGTAAACAGCACTGTACAACAACAAACAAAAGGTCTCCTCTCTCAGTGCCGCATCGGCACACCAGCGTTCTGGTGGTGGCGGTCCTGTCCGCCCAAGTAGAAGCACACTCGCCCGTCCAGCCCGCCAGAGGCCACCATCCTGTGCGTGTGTAACACAGCTCCCCCTTTAAGCATTCTTAAAAATCTTGGAACCAACCAAGTGGGGAAAACGAACGGGAAGTGGGGATGATAGCGGCAACTCAAGACCCTGGATCAAGGAAGGTCAAGATGAAGATGGACGTGTCGTTCGTTAGTGCCGTCCCAGGAGACCCTTCCTGGACGAAGAAGAGGAGGCGTACGGGGCCTGGTGTGTGTTGAGGAGGGCCCACCCGCGGCGCGGTCGGAGCGACGCCGCCCAGGTCGTCGAGTGGCTGCGGTTGCTCCGCACGTCGTGCGCCGCGCCTCGCCAAGCGGAGGCCTCCTCGACTCGAAACAGGCGCAACCTGCCACAACCACCACAACCAACCAACTATCGTGAGACCACGTCACGGACGGCTGCTGTGGCAGCGGCGGTGGCCATTTTACCCCTTGTAGTAAGGCGAGCAGATGAAATAGGGCGTGTGCGATGAGAAGCACGGCTCCTTGATGTAGCCCATGCCCGAGCTTGAGTCCTGTGGCGGCCCCGCCTCGAGCGTGTGAACACGACGCGACATATGCACGAGAGGGCAAGTGGCGTACCGGGATGAGGTGGACGAGCCGGTTGGGGAAGACGCGGGCGAGCCCGCGGGGCGTGTATAAGATCTGCTCCTCGTCGGGCGTCAGCTCCGACGTCCCTTCGGCCCGCTGCCAACACACAAACACACAAACGCACGCCCATGAGTGTGAGAACAAGCCAAGAGTTGCTTGTGTGGCCACGTACAAGCTTGTTGATAAAGGTGGCCTCGCGCTCCATGTCAAACACACAGCAGACCTCGCTTCCGTCGCGCGACATGTGCCGCCTGGCCCCGCCATCCCGCAACAACGTCCCCACAACGCACGCGCTCAGATCCGTGTGCGTGATGTGCGTGTTTGCAGGTGTGTGTACCGCGTGAGCAGGAAGCGCCCGCAGGGCGACATTTGCAGCGATGTCGAGTAACCCAACTGGTCTGGCTGTAATGGTGACGATGATGATCGTTGTTGTTGTTGTTGTCGTTGTCAGCACAGGTCGGAGGTAAGTGAGCGGTTGGGGGGAGGAAGTCAGGGGAGGCGACGCACCTCCCACAAGATCTCCACGCGGTTGGATTTGCGGAGGAAGGCCCGCGGCAGCGGTGACGTCGAGGAGGGGGACCACGGCGGAGAGGGCGACGAGGATGAGGATGAGGAAGAGGAAGAGGAAGAGGATGAAGAGGGCGATGAGTCGTCTGATACGAGGGCCGGCAGGCGCGGGCCCTGGCGCGATGTCGACGGCGAGTATGGAATGGGCGCAAAGGGGATGGGCGATGACACGGCCTCGCGCGACGAGCGCGGAATGGGCATACCGGCCATCGCAGAGAATCCGGCTTCTCTGTGGCCGTCCTCGTCTTCATCTTCTTCATCCTCGTCGTCATCATCATCATCGTCATGCTCGCTGTGCTCGTCCTCCTCTGCGACCGACGGGGAGGAGGGCGAAGAGAGCCAAGACGGCGACCCGATGGCCTCCACGCGCATGGTGCCGCCGCCCTCGAGGAAGTCGCACAGGGCCGTCACGTCCGTCTCCAGCAGCTCCTGCGTGGTCCGCCGCGCGCGTCAGAGAGAAGACATCATCGAAAGCGCCACAATGCGGTTCAAACCTGACGCTTGGCCGTCGTGGAGACGTCAAGGTTGTGGAACACGATCACGCTGCCGTTGGTGAGCGACACGATCAGTCGCGCGCCGCTGCCGTGATGAGAATCATCGTCTTCATCATCTTCATCATCTTCATGGTCATCGTTTTCACCGTCAAGAGACATAAAGTCGTTGTGGCTGTCGTCGGTGTCGTCGTCGGGCCTGAAGAAAGCGATGCGAGCGATGCCGTTGTGCTGGAAGAGGACGTTGTCGGGCCCTGCCTGGGTGCCGACGCTGGGCGGATAGGCGCCAGCGAGGTCCCACAGGCGGACGGTGCCGTCAAAGGCCGTCGAGATGAGCTGCCGCCCGCCGCGGTCGAACGGATCGACGTTCTTGACCCACCCGGCGTGCCCGTGAAACGTGTTCACACAGCGGCCGCCGCCTGTGGCCCGGAGGTCAAACAGCTTGAGGGTCTCGTCATCGCTGCCGGTGACGAGGAGGTGGTCGTCCAGGAAGCGCGCGACGTTGACGCTGCTGTCGTGCGCGTGCTCGATGCGCTGACACGGTCGGCGCGAGTCGAACGGGTCGTACAGCCGCACGGCGCCGTCGTCGCCCACGGCCACCAGCACGTTGCCGTCTGGGCGCCACTCGAGGTTGAACACGGCACGTCCGCCGCTGCCCTCGTCGCGCCACGAGACGGCGCTCATGTTCGCGGCCAGCTGCTGCACCACCTGTGCGCTCACGCGCGGCCGCGCGCGGCAAGGTCAGGCTGGCACCACCACGAAGATGGGAGTGCAGACGCACGAGGCTTGGATCGAGGCGCTGGCTGGTGAACTCGCGCCTGCGAAGGGCCAACGGTAAGTGCATGGGCCCGGGAGGGTTCGGACCACGTCTAAACAAATCCATCGCCCCTCAACCCACGTTGCCTGTCCTCCTCAACTGCCAAATCAAAAAAACAAAAAACAAAAAAATCATTAACAAATCAATTACTTTTTCAGCTGCCCCAGAGAAATTTCTTTGGGGCCAGTCGGACTTGCATTCTTGGCTAAGGAATTGAGAGGAGAGATGGAGGGCGAGGTAGCTGTGGCGTCCGCCCCTGTGGAAATCAAAAAGCTCATCGACGAAAACGGCGACGCAACGGACCATTATGTGGACATAATCACGCAAATCTTCACCCGATTCGACAGAGATAAGGACGGCTTCCTCAATTTGCGCGAATTTAACAGCATGCTGCACGCCAGCGGCGAGGAGGCAACCGATAAGCACACCTATGGCGGACTTCTAATGATGTTCGAGGACGTCGCGGAGGAAAAGGTCGGGCGGCGACCAACCAGCGTTTCCCTCAAAGGCTTCATTCAGATGAGTGTCCTCTCCACCGTTGAGGTTCTTCACCCCATTTCAATTTTTTTTATTTATTTTTTTTAATAGCATTATTAATATTTTTGTTATTGGCAGGACCCAGAGGGAGAACGGGCACAGTTGAAGAAGCTCGGGTTCGACCTGCCGCGTGAGGCCTTCCCCGATCCGCCCACGCCCGGCGAAGACGACGACGAGGACCTGGAGGACGACTATGGCTCCAAGGGCGAGGACGACGACCAGATGCTCGAGGTCATCAAGAAGATCGCCGCCCGCGCCAAGGAAGAAGAGGAGAAGCGGAAGGCCGAGAAGGAGGCGCAGAAGAAGGCCGCCCCAGCTTCGGACGACAAGACGAGCAAGCAATCGTGAGCAGCTGTTGCCTGCCAGCATTTTGTTATTCAATTTCTTTTTTTTTATTCTTGTTGGTTTGTTGTTTACTTGCAGATGGCCTCGCCCGAGCCGTTGAGCTCGCGGCACGAGAGGAGCCGCGGCGACAAGAGGGCCTCCGGGAGGAGCGCCGTCAGCTTGGCGGGCGACGGCGCCCACTTGGCCAGGGCGGCCTGCAGGGCCTCCCGGCGAAGGGGCTTGAACAGGACGTCGGACATGCCGGCCATGCGGCACCGCTGGGCATGCTCCGGCGTGGCCGTGGCCGTCAGCGCGAGGATGGGCACGCCGCCGCCGTGGCCCTGCCGTGGGCCGTCGAACGCGCCCTCGCGTCGTCGGATCTCCTCGGCCGTTTGGAAGCCGTCGAGCACAGGCATGTGGCAGTCCATGAGGATGACGTCAAAGCCGCCTTGGCCCGTGTCATCGCCATCATCATCGGCGGCAGCGCCCGTCAGGCTGGTGGCGCGGTCGATGGCGCCCAGGCATTCGACGCCGTTGGCCACCACATGCGTGGCGCAGCCCAGCCGCGACAGCATGCGCGTACCGACCCTCTGGTTGATCGGGTTGTCCTCCACCAGCAACACGCGCAGCCCCTCCGTCGACGACACCTCCACTTCCTGTCCACCATGCTGTTCTTGTTGTTGTTGTTCGGCTTCGGCGCCCGGCTTGTTGTCCGCTGCGGCGCCCATGCAACCTGGGATGCCCGTGGCCTCCTCGGGCTGATCGACGTCCATGGCTGGGGGCGACGGGTTGGGCTCGTCGGGAACCAGCGGGAGGGGGACCCTGAACTCAAAGGTGGAGCCTTGGCCCAGCCGGCTCTCGCACGTGATCGAGCCGCCCATGGCCTCGCACAGCTGCTTGGAGATGACCAGGCCCAGGCCCGACCCGCCAAAGCGACGAAACACGGACGGGTCGGCTTGCGCAAAGTGGGCGAAGAGGCGGGGCAGCTGATCCGGCGCGATGCCCACGCCGGTGTCGACCACGGCCACGGCCACGCAGTCGTCGTCCCCGTCGTTGAGGGTCACGGTCACCGAGCCGCCCTGGGGCGTGAACTTGCAGGCGTTGTTGAGGGTGTTGAGCAACACCTGGCGGAAGCGCACTGGGTCCCCGAGACGTCGCCGCCGCTGGCGTGGCTCTCCGCAGTCGGCGACGCCGCGTACGATCTCGTCCGTTGACGATCGGTTGAAGCGGAGGTGAAGGCCTTTGTGGCTGGCGAGCCCACGAACTATGCCCAGAGCGCGGATGACCTCGTCGGCGGGGCTGAACGGAATGCGCTCGAGACGAAGCTGGCCGGCATCAAGACGCTCGAAGTCGAGCACGTTGTCAACGAGAGCAAACAGGTGGTTGGCGCAATTGGAGATGATTGCGACGACCTCTTGCGCTTCCTTGAGGTCTTGGCTGACGGAAGCGTCGAGTAGGTCCTCATGAAGCTCACGTACCATCGCGACGATCCCGTGGACAGGTGTGCGAAGCTCGTGCGTCATGGCCGCCACGAAGTTGCGCTTGGCCTCCAGCAAACTAGCAAGATTGCTCAGCAACATCCGCCAGTAGCAGTTGCTCCAGGCACCAGCAATGGCCACGAGGGCAAAGAGCAACACGTCGGCTGTGCACGCGTAATGGGGAGATGTGAGCTCGACATGACCATCAACCCAGATGCGGGAGGTGACTATACCAAGGAAGGCGAGCATCTTCTCCTCGTACGTTGAAGAGTCGTCCAAGACGACCAACCGCAGGAGAAAGCTCTGTCCAGTGACCGCCAAGAGGGCCGCAAAGGCCATTTCTGATTTGCCGCCGTGGAGAAACAACAAAGGCACCGCAGCCAGGCAAGGGACCAGCAACTTGCTTGAGCCTCCGGACATGATGATGAAGCTCAGTAAGGCAAAGTTGTAAAGCGTGGCAGGAATCACGTCCACCGTAGTCCGGAGCATCTTATGCCAGTCCGTTGAGTTCATTTGTGTCCAGTCGAGACAGGGCACAAGGGGAAGGATGAGTGAAAGGAGCGCAAGCATCGTCGAGATGAGATCAGAGTCCCACGCCACAAAGACAAACGAAAGCGGCATGGACGTTGTGTTGGCTCAAGCCAATTCTTGCTGTTAATGCTCTCCCGTCAAGGCCGCGGCTTGCTTCGTCCGGTCCCGGAGACTCACCACCTGATGTTGAGAGTTCCGTGGCGTCGTGCTTGGTAGTCTTTGCCGTAGAAACGGCAGCCCCAACCGGCGCTAGGAGGCAGCCACTCACGATCATGCGTGGCCTGAACCAAGAAAGGACCAGGCAGCTGACTTTTTGCTCGCCTTGGAAACGGCAGTACGATCACTTTCTCCTTTGATGGCCAGGTCCCATATGCTTTGCTGGGCTGGGTCATGCCTTATAAAGAGATGTTCTTGAGTTCCCTAACAACGGCAAATGGTCGCGGGAAGAAGAGCGAGAACTGTGAACCTCTCTCCGCGTTGCACAGCAACCACGTCGGCAATTTGCCAGGAGTCGTTTTCGCTTTGCACACAACATCTAGGTCGTGCTGACGCCACCACAGCGTAGCGCTGCCGCAATGACTTGCTTGCGGTCGGACGAGGCCACGTCGAGGGGCAAGCGCTGCTTGTCGTCCGTGGCACGTACGTTGGCACCCTTGACCACCAGCTCCCGCACTATGTCCTCTTCGCCAAAGTGGCATGCCATGTGCAGAGGCGTCCATCCTGCACGGCCACAGCTCAGTGGTGGGCTCAACGGTGCACGAACGGTACGTCTCAAGGTAGCGTACCCTGAGCATTAAGGCCAAAGTGGCGTTGGTGGGTGAGGCCCTCGAGCAGCATTGCGAGCCCATAGAGCAAACAGAGGAGCTCCACCAACATACTCGTCAACGTGTTCCATACGACCGAGAAGGTGAGCCATTGGGTGAGGGCGATGGACCCGGTCCACACCAAGCTCAGGCTGAGCGCTTGAGCGTCACACATCATCGGAGCTGCGGCCCACACGAGGAACCAGAGGACCCACCACACCGCGCCGGCCTCGAGGTGGGCGAGCAGCAGCGCCGTGACCAGTGAGCCCTCCAGGTAGATAAAGGCCACCAGGAAGACGATGGAACCTATCGTGAAAACCGGCGAGAGGATGTTGAGGAGGAAGCTGTGCTTGGAATAGACCCGGTTGACGTCGGCCCCCTTCTCTATCAGCGCGGAAACCACCTGCACGCTTCTCCCTGCCTGTGCCGGTCACACCACGTCAGGAAGGGCAGCAAGTAGAGAACATATAGTTATTGGGTTGGGGGGGGGGGAAGAGGAGAGGAGGGGATGAGCAGACCTGAATGGCGGCGTGGAGGGGCGATTCGCCCGACAACCAGGGGCCGTTGAGCTCATGCGGCGCCCAGGAGCCGCGTTCTATCTGCGCCACCAGCTGCGCGTCGTACAGGCGCATGTCGGTAACCAGCGCCGTCAACCGTGACGACCCCAACATGGTTCTCGCGGCACGAAGAAGCGCTTCTTTTGTTCCAATTATCGAAAAATATATCAAGAAATGAGATTAATTATTGTATTTATCGTTGTTATCTACACCAGAAACCATGATGAAGAGACAGAAGAAGGGAAGAGGAAGAGGTTCAGTTCGAGCCGAGGAAGTCCGAGGCGCCGGCCGTACTGAACGGCGGCAGGTCGGCGTGGTTGGAAGGCGCCCAGGAGCAGCTTGGTACAAGGTAGCCCATGTGCCCCTCGACAAAGGTCTCGTTTTGTCGCTCGACCACCTTCTCGATGGCCTGCGTCAAGTCAAAGCTCTCCTCCGCTGCTGCTGCTGCTGCCGTAGCCACGGGCGCCGTTGGCGCTGCCGTTGGCGCCGCGTAAGGCGCCGCCGCGTAGTGCGAGGCCATGGCCGGAGCCGACATCATGCCTCCGGCGCCGACCCCATAGTAGTCGGCATAGCCTGCCGGAGGCATCGAATAGGCCGCGGCCGGGTAGCCCGCGCCGGCTCCGTAGCCATAGGGCATCATCGGGGCAGCGGCCGGGGCGGGTCGCGCGGCGGTGGTCCGGCCGCCGGTCCGGCCCCAGGACAGCCGGCACGGGAGGGAGCCGATCATCTGGCCGTGCAAGCGGAGTATCGCGTTCTCGGCGCATGACCGGTGCACTGCGCGGGCGCCACAGCACAAGCGAGGCGCATATGAGCATGCAAGTCAGAGGAGGCGGGTCGGGGGGGGGGGAAGCTGCGCACCATACTGGACGAAGCCGCAGTTCTTGCCTGGCGGCACGCGCACGTAGACCAGCTCGCCAAAGGGCATGAAGTGGCTGTGCCCCCCGCGCCAAACTCAGTCAGTCAATCGGTTGTCGCAAATTCGGAATGGAGGACGCGGTACCCGCGGAGCTCGTCTTCGGTGACGGAGGCGTCAAGATTGCCGACAAAGATGGTTGTGTTCGATGGGTCGGTCTGCTCCGACCCGGTACCGGCGGCCATCGAGGGGGCCATTCCCATCGCAGGCATGGGTGGAGGCATGCCGCCCATGGGTGGCATGCCCATAGGCATGGTCATGGAGGCGGCCGACTTCTTCGGGGTGGCCTGGCTGAGCCGCAGTGCGCGGCCAGCGAGCACGGCGCCCTGCATCTCGCTCATTGCCGCATAGCACTCGGTCTCGTCGCTGAACCGTACGAAGCCGTAGCCTGGTGGCATCAGCGGCGCGGACGCAGAGCATGAGAGGCACGTTTGGTGGAGAGATGAGCAAAGAGGAGGCGGTACCCCTTGAGGCGCCGGTGGCGGGATCAGTGACGACCTTGGCCGCTTTGACAGATCGATAGCGCGGGGCGAAGAATGCCTGGACAAGAAAGTGCGCCCAAGCACCAGATTCGATTAAATTCAATCTTAAATAGCAAGTGATGAGCCGTGGAGCGCAGCGCTACCTGCAGCTGCATATCGTTAACCTCGGGTGCAACATCGCCCACAAACAGCGAGAACTCAGGCCCCGCATCTGGTCGTCTGTAGTACATTGTGGATTAATAAATAAATTAATAATAATAAAAATTAAAAAAATTAAAAACATAAACGAGAAGGCTCGTGACGTTGGGCTGCGGCGTTGCGATTTGAGGGAGTGATGGACCATGACCGCACCTCGCATTGATACCAAAGGTTGCCCAATTGAGACGGAAGGCTCGCCCGACACCAGGAATCGGTACGTTGTTGTACTGGTTGAGTACGTGTGCGGCCCCTTCAGGGGACTGGAATTCGATGAAGCCGTAGCCAGCAGGCGCGCCAGTGAGTTTGTCCCGTATAACCTTTGCGTTGATGACTCCGGCTGCCGTAGCGAACAACGAGCGCAGGTAGTTGTCGTCCATCCAGGCGTCAATGTCGCCCACCCACAGAGTGCGTTTATCATCCCCCATCATGTCCCCTCCCATTTCCTGGCCTCCAGAATACTGCTGTCCGGGGCTCACATAGCTCTGTGGTGGTGCCTCGTACGCCATCTTGACCCACACCAACTTCGCGCTGGAAAATAAAAATAAAATGACATTTTCTTTATGTTTTCATCCTGAACAAAGCCGCACAGCAGGAAGCAGAGGCCCACGTTCCGCAAGGCAAAAAAGTGCTTTGTGGGCCCTTGACACGAACAGCGCGCAACACGCACCGGTTCGATAAAACAGGTGCGCGGCGCGGACTTATTAGATTGCTCAAAGCTCATTGGCGAAGATGCAATTTGTTCGCAACGGACAAACCGGAGAACCAGAGTTGCTGACCACCCCACTGGTGGAAGCGGAGGCAGGAACGGACTCTTACCCATAGTGCTCCGCCCAAGTAATGCAGAGACAATTAAACCCTCAAGTTACTCCATTTTCTGTTGAGACAAAAAACCATTGAGCAGCGCGGTCACTATGTCGGCGACGACGGCGTGCCGCCCATTCATTTTCGCCTACGAGCCGGACTCGTTCTCCTTCAGCTTCATCTACAGCTTCCTCGCCTACTACGTCATTTTTTCGGGGCTAGAGTTTGCGCTGACCCACCTCTTCCGGCCCTTCCGCAAGCTATCCAAGCTACAGCAGCGCAACTTCCTCGTCTATGTGAGCGAATTGGTTGTTACGACTTGCCTCTTGGTGCCGTGGATCGTCTTTGGCGTCCAGCTCTTCACCGGCAGCAACCCGCCGGAGGAGTCGACGCTGCGAGGCATTGTCCTTATCGCCGTGTTTGTGGTCAACCTCTACCTCTACGAGATTGCCTACAAGATTGCGATACCCAAGTCGCTCATGCTCCACCACGTGAGCACCATGCTGCTCGTGCTCCTCGCCGTTTACCGCTACCAGTACAACGGAAAGATCGTCTCCGTGCGCGGTGTCTTCACTCTCGGACTTACGGCACTCACGGAGCAGAGCACCTTCTTCGCCCTCATCCTTTACCGCGTGAAGAAGGAGTGGTGCCTGTGGCCCATGCTCTTTGCCTCGGTCTTCACCCTCGTCAGCAAGACGGGCTTTCTCGCCTGGACTATTCAAATCGTTGTGGACGGCGGTGACGATTTCTGGTACCGCCTCCCCTTCCCTCCCCACTTTACTTTCGCCCCTTACCTTAAGATGCACAGAACACAGTCGTTCTTGTTTAGGACTATCTTGTTTGATTTGCTGTTGTTACCGCGACTGTTACCTCTGTCCTCGTTTTTTTGGCGCTTTTTGTCTTGTTTTCGTGCTCGTTCTTTTCACCCCCGGAGCTAAAGCCTCGCGGCGTCGATCACTCCGGTCATCTCACGGACACGCACGCTCGCACGCGTTCGGTGCAGGTATTACACGTTCGGGCCGACGGCAGGCATTCTGTTCGTGTCGCAAATCTATGGCGCCTACATCCTCTTTGCCATCTGGCGCAAGGCGCGGAACGACCTCCGCAAAGAGCGCCTCAAGCAGATGACGGGCAACGCCGAGGAAAGCGATTTGGACTCTCTTGACGCGGACGACGACAAGGCCCGGAGGAGGAGCTCTGGTGATGGCGAAAACGGTCACGCTGTGCGAGACCGCAAGTTGACCGAGCTGCGAACAAGCGGCACGCCAAAGCCCAAAACCGTCGACGAGAAAGACGTCGAGCGCGCAGAGGGCATTCTTCCAGACGCACCAACGCGCGATCGTGCGGACTCTGGTATGTCACATGAACTCCCTCCGCACTCAACGTTGCACTTCACTGACGTCTCTTCCACTGACGTCTCTTGACTAGGCATGGAGCGATTTGTGCAAGCTGTGCGATTGCGCAGTTCGTCGATTGCGGCTCAGGTGGTGGAGCAGGTGCGGATGGATGACGAGCACGTCGAGGACGTGGTCTGAGCGAAGCTGGTGCCCCAGAAAAAAAAAGCAAAAAGAAATGTAAATTAGGCCTGTACGTCCTTTTGGTCATGAAAGGACCAAGCAACTCAACATAAAAGGTAAGGTACAAGACCAAAACTAGCTCTCGTGCTCTGCAACGAATCGAAACTTCATGCAAAACGCAGTCTTGAGCTGCGTTGTAACCGTTTCAGACACCAAGCGGTGACAACATCAGCAGCAGCAGATTGGCCTCATTCGATTTATTCATGAGGAAGAGGCACAGCACGCATGGCTGGTTCCTCTCGCCTGTAGACGAGGTCGAGGTCCCCTACAAGCCAGCTCGAGACTGCATATTATTATGTTTAAGCGATTCGAGCGATCTGTCCTCGTCAGACTACTTTTCCTCATCATCTGGGGTAAGTCTCCCTCGACTCTTTCTTTTAACCATATCACGCTGAACAGGTTGCTTACCTGAGGCCGCTTTTCTCAAGAGTGACTCAGAGCACGACTGGCTCGACCCCGTGTGGGTTGTAGACCACAATGAGGCCAGGGAGCGAAAGGAGTGGGAGGAAAAGAAGCGCCACAAACAGCGCAGCAAGAATGAAGCCCGAGCAACATCACAGCAGCCACCTTTGCGGTTTGTTCAAGCGGCGCTACGGGACGAGAGACTTTACGTTTCTGCCGACGCAGTTCCTTTTCGGCAAGTCAATGTCAGTGGCACCGCTCCTAGCTCGAGCTCTCCACTATCAGCTCCACCCGCCTCATCATCCCCATCCACCTTGCCCGAGTCACAGACAGAGCAACAACCTGCACCTGAACCCGAACCACAGCCGAAGCAACAACCACCACAACCTCTACAAGAGCCTCCACGAAGGGAAGCTCGATGGGCCAAGGCCAGACCAATGAGGCTGAGCGTGCCGGATGCCCTCACGGCACTGGTGTTGACAGAGGAATACCAATACGCGACCTTAGCACGAGAGCAAGTCTTCCCCCAGAACAAAGACAAAGCCGACGCTCCGCAGACGATTCGGCGCAAGAACGCCTTGGGCAAGCTCATGGGGTTGCCCTTCCGACGCTCCACGTTCTCCAGCCCGGAAGGGAGACCCGTGGTCCCCACGACCACCACATCTTCCTCATGGTCGCCGCTAACGACGCCAGGCGAGGTGCCGCAGCTCGATGCCTCTCAAGGGCGTGGCCAACCGGCTGCGGCCTCTGGCTTCTCGCTCTCGGCGAGGAGAAAAAAAGTCAATGTCGCTGCGGCCTCAATCTGTGGGCCTGTTCGAGGAGCTCAATCGAGAAACGGCGGTGCTGGGAAGCGCGAGGCGGATGCTCAAAGACATGGAAGACGCGATGGAGGCGGCTTCTGCGCCGTCGCCTGCGTCCTTCTCTGGAGCACGATCATCATCCATGGCACAACCTGACGCGGAGAACCCAGGGCTTTCATCAGCAGAAAGCAGGTCTAGTGGCCGAAGCAGGAGCAAAAACGGAGGAACGGGAAGCAGCACAGTGCGATCATTCTCGCGAGCCGTGAAGATGAGCATGCCGGACTTCTCGCGTAAGGGGTAGTACTGAAGGACTTGACGCTCTGGCCGGCCAAAAGAAGAAACATGAACATTCGGTCCATGGCGCCAAAGAACACCTTTCAACGATAAAGCCCAGGCCTGGTGGCCGCTAGAGCGTACCAGCTGTTCGGTCGAAGGAGATGCGTATTTCTTCTTGTTTTTCCTTCGCTGCTGAGGACTGTGCAGCGAAAAGCCCATTACACGAAAAAGAGAAGAAGAACGATGAGGCCTGATAACCTGGCTCAAGCAGCCGGTAGTTTAACAGTACATCATGCTGCGCAGCGATAGCTTCCTCAACGTCCAAAAGCCTGGCAAAGGCTGGTGGCAGTTGGACACGATTGACGACGGATCGACACAAAATGAACAACCTGCGATTAGAAAGGTGGAGCTCGATATCAAAAACAAGGTGGCATTCGTGCTTTACAACGTCTTGTCACCCGCCGAGTGCCAGCATCTCATCGATAAGACGGACGCTATGGGCTACAAGAACATGCCCGAATATGCCCCCGGCTACCGCAGCAATACTCGCCTCATAATCGATGATGAAGACTTGCAGCAGGAGATATGGCGGCGTGTTCAACCTTACATTCCCGCTACTTTGGGCGATCGTTACCTCGGGGATTGGGAAGCGTACGGCCTCAACAATCGATGGCGTTTCTGCAAGTACGTGCTACGGTTTCTTTCTTGACTGTTGGGAACTTCTTTCTCATCCACTCCCTCACAGGTACGTGCCCGGTCAGCACTTCTCTGCGCACGAGGACGCTTGTTTCCAGGTCAGCAGTACAGATAAGAGCAAGCTCACGTACGTCGAGCACTCCCTCTCTCTTCCTTCTTTGTTGGCCCTCGTTCCTCATTTATCTCCATCCGAACAGCTTCATGTTCTACTTGAACGGTGGCTTTGAGGGCGGTACGTTCAAACACTCTAGTGTACCTGCCGTCAGGGCTGGCAACAAGTGAGTGTTGCTCATGAAGGGCTCTTCTTTCTTTGTAGGTGACACGGTGTTCCTGGCGGGTCCGAAGCTTCACGTCAAGCCCGAGGCGGGCATGGTGCTCATCTTCCAGCACAACATCTTACACGAGGGTGAACGCCTGGCGTCGGGCAAGAAGTATATCTTGAGGAGCGACGTCATGTACCGCCGCAGGACCGATTAAAAATAGGCTCCATTTCTTGTTCCATTTCCTGCTGGCCGTCTGGACGCGAGAGCGCTAAAGGAAAGGGAGAGACAGCCAGTGCGCCCACACACTTGAGACTCAACAAGTAGTTGTTAAGAAGACGAGGGGAAAACCAGGAAGGGAGCGCTCATGGAGCTGGCACATCTGCTGCGCACCCGAGAAGGAGGCATCGATGCGCATCACAAACTGGCACGAGCTCCACCACGAACCTTTCAAAGGTGCCTCAGCGCCGCAGCCCACTACACAACCCCACCCTATTCATTCCAGTGCTTCTTCTTGATTTAAACTCCAAAATAAATAAAATGAAAAATAAATAAAATGAAAAATAAACTTGTGGTGGGCAGGCACGTGACGGGCCTGTCGTGCTGGGTGCCCCGCCTCAAGCGGGTGCGTGTGCTGAAGGGCCACCGCGGCTGCGTCAACACCATCCAATGGAGTCCCAACGGCGACTTCCTCATCTCGGGCAGTGACGACACCAAGGCACGTCATTCACCAACTCCTTGTCTTACTTTGCAGGCCCTGACCAGGGCTCATGACGCATGATTCCTCCTCCAACACAACAACAACAACAAACACCAACAGCTCAAGGTGTGGGACATGACGCGGCTGGAGAAGGCCTTCTCGCTCTCGCCAGGCCACGCGGCCAACATCTTCAGCGCGCACTTCCTGCCTATGACCAACGAGGAGCAGGTGGTCTCGTGCGGCGCCGACGGCAACATCATCGTCACGCACCTCCCCAGCGCCGGCTCTGACGACCGGTATCTCATCCAGCCCACGCCTTCTTGTTGCCCATTTATTTATTTATTTATTTATTTATTTATTTTTAAACATTTACACATCGCGGGCTTAGGGCGCGCGTTCGACACTTGTTCACTTGCCACGGCAACATGGTCAACAAGATCGTGGTCGATCCCAATGGCCCATACGTCTTCTTCACCTGCGGTGGTGCGACGACAGTCGTTCCCCCCAACCACTCACAGGTCCATGATCCTCCTCGTGACTCTCGTTGTGTCGTGTCATGTCCGCGTCGTGTTGGTGGGGCGATGCAGATGACGGGACCGTCCGGCGGTTCGATCGGCGCGAGCGCCACGAGTGCCCCGAGTTCGTCCTCCTCGCCCTCTTCCCTCTCGCATCAAGACCTCCTGCGTCCTGATACCTCTGTGTGGGGGAAAGCAGCGCAGGGGAGGCGTGCGAGGACAACGTCTTCATCGACCTCACGAACGGCGACAAATACACTTCACGCACGTGCGTCCTGCTTGAGACCACCGACCTTCTGGTCTCAGAGCCACACTCACTCGTCAGAGATGCGCAGGGTGGGCCTTAACGCGTTGTCGATCGACCCGAGCTCCGGCCTCCAGCTCGCTGCCGCCGGATCCGATCCCTTCATCAGGTGCCCTTTCATTCTTGTTTATTTATTCATTTTATTTAATTTTGAATTTTTTCTTATAAATTTGAATAATTGTTCTGATTTGATTTTGCGTTTAGAGTTTATGACGTGAGGCGGCCAACGGAGGCCGCGCGTGTGTTCCGGCCCTCTTGGCATTCAGAAGCAGAGCGACGGACCCGGTGCGTTGCCGCCCACACACACGCATACACACATATGGGACACACACATGGAACACGCGCACGTGGTTTGCCTTGGTCGTGTAAGTTCACGTGTCGTTATGATCCGGCCACCAGGCGAGTGGGCTCCGCGCTGTACATGCCGTACCCGCATCTGACGTCGCTCGCCTTTGACCGCACGGGAGCCGAGCTGCTGGCCAGCTATGGCGGAGACTACGTCTACCTCCTGCGCGTGGCCGGCGGCAGCTCAGGGGCGCCGACGCCAGTCGACCGCATGGACCTCGAGTCTCCGCTTCCGGCCGCGGTGGCGCCGACTGAGGTGGCGGGTGACGACAATGGCGGCGACACGATGGGCGTGGCGGTGTCGGGCCGTGAGTCGCGCGTCAGCCCCAAGCGCCAGCGCAGGAGCGAGGAGGACGACCCAGACCATGACAGCGACGATGATGATGAAGATGAGGAAGATGAAGAGAATGGGGATGATGAAGGCGAAGAGGAAGAAGATCATGAAGAGGACGATGAAGATGAGGATGACGAGGGCAACGGGAGCCAGGATGAAGAGAGCCTACCATGGGAAATGGACGACGAGGATGACGAGGAAGAGCGAACGCTCGAGGAGGATCCGCGCCTGCGTACACGCTCTGCGTCTCCCTTCTCGCCTTCAAGACCTGAAGGAGCCAACTCAAGTCACGTGGTGTGTTCGCGCCCGCGCAGGGCACCCGGAGGTGAGCATCGACTATGAACGGCAGTGGAAGGGCCATCTCAACGTGCGCACCATCAAGGAGGTCAACTTCTTCGGACCCTGCGGCGAGTTCATCGTCTCTGGTACAGAGCTCGAGCGGCCCGCTCGCTGCGCGCAATCTCGCGCTCACGACGGTGAGAACGGTTGTCGTCGTGCACACTACTAGGGAGCGACGACGGCCACGCCTTCCTGTGGGACCGGCACACGGGGGCGCTGGCGCAGGTCCTCGTGGGCGACGGGTCGATCGTCAACTGCGTGCAGGGCCATCCGCTGGGCCACCCGACGCTGGCCGTCTCGGGGATCGACCACGACATCAAGGTCTTCATGCCTGTCGCCCGCCGCGGCTGCCAACTCGACCCAGATCACATCCAGCGGATCACCAACAAGAACACGCGCACAGTACGTCCCTTTGTGGTCATTTGTTTACTATTTTACAATTGTTTTTCATTTATTGAAGCAATTTTTATTCACGTTGTCATCTTGCGCAGTTGGAAGAAGGGCGATCCCGCGGAGCGTTCACCTTCGAGACTTTGCAGCAGTTGGCGGGCATTCTTGATGATAGGCAAGACGAGACTGAGTTCCGCCCGAACTGCGCTATGTCGTAAGCCTGTGGGTCCACAACGCCCTCCTCCGACGCACTACTCTGTACATAGCTTTCTCGACGCCACACTTCGTCGGAAAGCGTTTGCAATTACAAATGTCATTGAAAAAAAAAAAAAAAAACGAGAGGAAATAGAGCAACAGGATGACGCAGCCACCTGTTGTGCTGCTCACGGGTTCGCCTGGTGTGGGAAAGACTACCGTCATCGAGCGCTTCCTGACCGTGTTGCGTGACCGGCTTTCAACGCGTTGTCTCGAGGTGCGGGGGTTCGTGACGCGCGAGCTGCGCGGGGCGGGAGGGCAGCGCGTGGGCTTCGAGGCCGTGCTGTGCGGCAGTGACCGAGCGGTTCTTCTGGCCCACGAATCAGCCATTGCACCGCCGCCTGGACGTCGCCTGCCGCAGGTCTCCAAGTACGTGGTAGATGTGCCTGGCTTCGAGGCCGCCGTGCTGCCAGAGCTGCAGCTCCCTACCACGGTATGTGTCTGCTTCACTCTGTTGTTGTCGATAGAGGTTGACAACTCTGTCTCTGGAACAGGACGATAAGAACACGTTGCGCGTTGTAGTGATCGACGAGATAGGCAAGATGGAGTGTTTCTCGTCCGCCTTTAAGCGACGAGTGACCGCGCTGTTGGATGGTCTACCGGCCTCGACGTCTGTCGTGGTGATAGGCACGATCGTGCTAAAGAGCCAAGACCAGTTTATCGAAGGCATCAAAGCGCGTGCCGACGTGCGGCTGCTCGAAGTGACCCGCCAGAACCGGGACGCCGTGCCGAACCAGATGCTCACCCTGCTCGGGCTCTAAAATCACTCTTCACTACTTGAGCAAGTGCTTCTTGGCCAAGAGCGTATGTACAGCATCGATCTATTTGAGGCCGGTGCCACGAATAAATAGGGAACACCCCCCGTTCACATGCGTGTACACTCTCTTCCACCACGAGGCGGACAGAGACGAAGCACACATGACGAAAAGAAGAAGAAGAAGAAGAAAAACTCGGCCCCGTTGGTGTTGTAGCGGCGATGAGAAGTGGTCGTAGTAGTAGTGGTGGTAGTTGGTCGTCGTTGCCGCGCTCAGCAGCAAAGGTAGAGGCAACACCGGTTGCGCCTGGAGTCGGGCCCGCGTAGAGCGTCTTCGTGGCTGAGAAGAGAGCTCATGGCGAAGCCAAAGAGGGCGCAGAGTATGAGTGGGATCATGACCAAGGCCACCTCCCAGCGGATGTAGACCGAGAGGAGCACGACGATGATGATGTCGACGAGGGCCGACACAAAGGAGAAGAACCAAAGGATGCGAGGCGACGACGTGGCGATCCCGAGGCCGCCGATGAGGAGCGGCACGACAAAGACGCCCGTGAGGATGCCAAAGTAGAGGCCCATCGACATCAGGCGTTCGCCCGTGGGCGAGCACGAATCGTAGGCGATGCACGAGAGCATGTGCAGCAGCCAGCCCGAGGTCACCATGATGATCAGCACCTCGAGCGAGGACAGCGCAAACAGGAACAAGTAGATGAACTTGATCACGTGGTACCGCGGCCGTTCCGGGTCGCCTCCGTCGCGCCCGCGGCGCTTGTGCGGCAGCAGCGGCGTGCGCTCACGGTGAGGCCAGTACTCGTCGCTGCTGTCGTCCCCACGGCCAGCGCCTCCACCGGGCTTGGCCTTGGCCGGTACCGCGGCCGCCGGCGGCTTTTGTGGGCGTCGCGGGCGCTCGATGAACTCGTCCTCGATCTCGACGAACTCGGACTCGATCACCTCCTCATCGCCTCCACCGGGCTTCGGGCCGGGCTTCGCGCCAGGCTTGGCTGCAGCCGATGGTGGTGGCTGGTGATGGTGGTGGTGGGGAGGCAACGGGCCGCCGCGGCCTCCGCCTGCCATGGGGGGCGGACCACCGCCAGGCGGGCCACGAGGCGGGCCAAAGTGGGGCCCGCCGCTCTGGGGCGGATGCGGGAACGGCGGCGCGTGGCGGGGGCCCGGCCCGAACCCGCCGCGGCCGGCGGGCATGCCCATGCCCATACCCCTGCCGGGCCCGCCCATGCCGGGCCCGCCCATGCCAGGCCCGCCCATGCCGGGCCCGCCCATGCCAGGTCCGCCCATGGAGGGGGGCGGGCCGCCCTGGGGGCCGGGTGGGCGGAACAGGCCGGCTGGGGGCGGGTCGCGGCTGAGGCCTGTAGGGTGGGGCGCCGACGGCGGGTTACCGGTGGGGCCCTTAATGAATGGAATCGTGACGGGTGTCACTCCTGATGTGTTGTAGAAATTCTTTTCTTCTTTCTTCTTCATATTGTGTGGTGGTCTGGTGTGATGTTTGCCAGTGGGCTTCTCCTGCGGCGAGTGTCAGTCGAGCGAGACGATGGGTCAGTTCTTTACTGCTCAACGAGCAATTGGGTTCATCTGCTTGCGCGTGAGTTCGCTTCTGGCGGCCAGAAAATCTAACGGAAATACATTTTCTATCATTTCTTTTCCCGGCCGAAAAAAGTAAAAGAAGCGAGACGAAGAAGATCAAAAGGCGACGTAGACGGGACACGGGCAGTTCTGCAAGCAAAAGTCTGACGTGGAGCCCATCACCAGCCTGTTTTGTGGCGCCAGACAAACAGGCGCGGGAGAAGATCAGGAGGGGAGAGGAGTAAAGCACACGCGTGAGAAGCGTACTTGGTCAGCGGGCCCAGGCCTCGCCTGCCCATGACCACGATGTCGGGCGAGATGGCCTCAATCTGGCCCAGCAGCTCTTCCCTCTCGCTCACGTCGGTCACCACGATCTTTGTCTCAAACCGCACCTGGGGCCAGAGCAGCATAAGCTTGCACGGTTGGTACCGTGGGGGCAATAGTTGAACTGAGGTAGTCGTACCTTCTCCTCCTTGCACCTGAACTCGCAATCCATGAGCTTCTTCTTGGCAAAGAGGCGCAGCTGTCGGTCGGGGATGTGGAGCATGTCGAATGGATCGACCATGGCCTCGAGGAATGTGCTGCGCGGTTGAATCTGGTGGCAAAGTGACAAGTTTGTACCAACCACGCAAGATGTGCGCAAAATCCAACTCTGGGTTTGGCGAGGTACCATAAGGAGCACTAAGCGATCGACGCGCCCTCGCGAGAGGACCAGATTGAGCCCCTTCTCCAGCGCACGAAACGAATTCTCACTCCCATCAACAGCCACCAAGATGGTTAGGCCTGGATGGGCCGTCGTTGGCGCGGTTGTTGCCGGTTCCATCTCCAGGGCACGTTGATGAATTTGTGACACAATGGTGTATTGACCGGTCTGTTTGTTCCCCGTTCATCTTCCTTTCGTTTTCTTTTCGTGTTCTTTTCGTGTTCTTTTCGTGGTGATTTCTAACCACTTACGACCATCACGAGGACACAAAGGTGTTGTAGAAGTGATAGACCTTCTTGCTCGTGGCCAGCCCGACGGTCTTTGTCTTGTTGTGGGGTCGCTTGGTTTTGGCGCTCTCTGCCTCGGGCCCTGCGGCGGAGTCCTTCTGCTGCTTCTTGCGCTTCCTCTGGCTGGTCGCTTCGTCATCCCCTTGTTGCTGCTCGCCTGACGTTGTTGCTGTGTTCTTCTTGCTCTGTTCGGCCTCTTCGAGCGGCACAAGGAGAGGCAAAGCGGTTAACAGCCTCTCCTGCTTCTTGGGGTTCTCCTCAGCGTCGTAGGCCGCCAGGAGGCTGCTGGGCGTCGGGTGGGCTCGCACGATTGCTGTAACAAGATGCCCAAACACATCCATCAAGATCAGAAGAAATGAACCTTAAAATATATTAATAATAGAAGATAAATAAAATTGATATTAATTCATGTAAAAAGGATGCCTGTGTACCCAGCGCCTTGGGCGGAGTGCAGCCCGGGATCTGCATGAGCTGCTTGGCAAAAACGTCGCTCAGCTGCAGGTTGCCGCTCTTCGACGCCTGCAGGTCATGGCATCATCACCACCACGGGTGAGCGGATGTGACAGCGCTCCAAAAAGAAAGATCGAGGCGAAACGCACGCGCTTGTTGTACTCCTCGAAGGTCATGAACCGACGGCCAGGCTCGTCTTCTTCTTCTTCTTCCTCTTGCTCTTTCCCCTTCCCCTTGGCCTCTTTGTGGCGCGATGGCGGCGCGGAATCGATGATGCGCGTGTGGGCACTCACCAGGAGACGCGTCACGCTGGCCAGATAGTCCGCCGTCGCGCGCTCGTTCTCGGTGCGCACAATGAAGAAGCCTGTGGTGGCGTTGATGTCGGTCAGTTCGTCCTCGGCCTGGCCCGCAGCTGCTCGTATTTGCGAGCTTGAGCCCTTCAAGGGCAGATTGGAAAGAGGGGAGGA
>NAVB01000177.1:0-30115 GCA_002179805.1 Acanthamoeba lenticulata | reverse complement strand
AATAAATTATTTATACAACTCTCCACGGCACTAGTGGGGCAAGAGGAGGATGGGGGAGGGAAGGGACTGCAAGGAATGCTGGTGAAGGCGCTAGGGACAGTTGGGTGCCTGGCGGGCATCGTGGTCACGTGGGTTGCCATGGCCGAGATCCTCCAAAGCGTGCAGGCCAAGGGCGGAAGCTCGTATGATAAGGTAGTGTCCTCTCCCTACCTCCACGCGCCGCCATGGCATAGTCGACTAACATGACGTGTCTCCCCATTTGCCAAAAAGCCCTACTTCATGTCGTTCCTCGTGCACGGTGCCTACGCCATCTTCTTCGTGCTCTGGGTGCTCATGCAGGTGGTGAAACGCCTGTTACACCATCACCGTCGGCGACGAGCGGCACTGCAGTACAGCCTCGTGCTTAATGGGGAGTCTGGCGACGCAGCCGCAGCGTCGTCACCAGAACCCTCGAGGCGCCAGCACACGAGGTCCATCACATCGCAAGGGCTCGACCACCGGCAAGCGCGCCTTTCGGCTCAGGCACAGGCGCCGTATGACCGCCTGCCCGCCGATCATCATCATGAAGAAGATGGCGCGAGCCATGACCACGACTGGCTGTCACAGCTGAAGGTCAATTGGCTATCGACGCTGCTCTACTCAATTCTGGTCTACGTAGTCGTCTACACGTGGTATCTGTCGCTGTCACGCACCTTCGTGTCGGTCAACACGGCGATCTACAACTCGTCGTGCGTGTTCGTCTTCTCCTTCTCGGTGATCTTCCTCAAGGAAAAGGTCTCGCTGCTCAAGATATTCGCCGTGCTGTGCTGCCTCGGAGGCGTGGTCATGCTCTGCGTGGACGGCCTCACCAACGACAGCGGCAAGGAGAACAAGAACGAGGTGTGGGGCTACGTGTTGGTCATCGTCAGCACCATGTTCTACTCCCTCTACGAGGTGCTCTTCAAGCGCTGGGGCGCCTACAAGGAGCACGAGCCAACCGACGTCATCCTCGAGGAGCCGCAGTCGCCCGTGATCACCGGCGACGAAGAAGCCTACAGCGGCCATCCCCACACCCTCCACCCTCCGCCCGCTGCTCCGACGTCAGAGAGGGGCAACCTGTGGAAGCAGCTTCGGGTGGTCGAGCACACGATGCTCTTTGTCGGCCTGCTGGGGGTGTGGACCATTCTGCTGGCCTGGCCGGGCATCATCGTTGTCGACAAGATCGGCGTCGAACCCTTTGAACTGCCGGAAGGGTACCTTCCCCGCCGACCTGAGTACTGGATGTTCCCCCTGCATGGCTGACGCGTGCCTTGCTCAGTAAATCGCTCCAGGGGATCTTGATCACGATGGGGCTCGACGCGTTCTTCAACTGCCTTCTCATCCTGGGGATCGTGCTGTCGTCGCCGCTGTTTATCTCGGTGGGCAGCCTGCTCACCATCCCAGCCTCTATTCTGAGTGACTGGCTGCTGCACGGGACCGTGCTTCCGCTCCTCTCCTACATGGGCATGCTGGCGATTGTTGTGGGCTTCCTGCTACTCACGCTCTCTGAGTTCCTGCACTTCAAGCTCGGCCGCCACGCGGCAGACAAGCAGACAAGCCCCTTCTCCCATCTCGTGCCATCCCTCTACTGAGAGGTCATTTTTTGTTTATTTTTTGTGTTTGCGGCTTTTTGTGCCACCTTAACCGTGTCGTCATAAAATATTGCGGTTCTCTGGTATTTGTCTTGGCGCATCGTGCATCCTTTTTTTCCTCCTTCTTCTTTTCCTTCCTCCCCTATCCATCGCCACGATGCCGAAGTTGTACGTCCCCCCCCCCACGGATGGCGAAGAGATGGAGAGGTTTTGGGTTGAAGGGGGGAAGGGTGATCTAGTTACGGAACCGCACATTAACTTACATCTGCCTACCACAGCCTCAAGCCCGGTAAGGTCGTGATTGTCCTCAACGGCAGGTATGCCGGCAGGAAGGCCGTCATTGTTGAGAACCGTGACGACGGCAGCAAGGCTCGTCCCTACGGTCACGCCATCGTTGCTGGCATCGACAAGTACCCCAAGAAGATCACCAAGTCCATGGGCAAGAAGAAGATCGCCAAGAAGTCCAAGGTCACCCCCTTCATCAAGGCCATCAACTACAACCACCTCATGCCCACGAGGTACGGTCTCGATGTCGAGCTGAAGAACATCATCGGCAAGGAGAACGCTCTTGAGAAGGGCCAGCAGAAGTACAAGACCAAGCAGGCCGTCAAGAAGGTGTTCCAGGCCAGGTACTTTCATCTCTTTTTCTCTTTATTTATGCTTCCCTCTCCCTGCTCCTAGGATGACCACTTCACATTTCCTTCTGAATCTTAGTGTTGAATTCAAATTTTTTGCACGTCAGTCTGATTCACTCTCGTTACCAACTTCTCTTGTTTGTTTTGTTCCGTAACTTACTCTGCTCTTGGTCTCAGGTACAACTCTGGCAAGAACAGGTGGTTCTTCACCAAGCTCAGGTTCTAAGTGTTCTGGGACTGGCGATGAATAAATGCACAAAATAGCGATTTTGGCAGTGGGGTAATCACTCTGTGTTAGCTTCAGACCGCGGCCAGGCAAAACGTGGGTGGTCTGTCTGGGTGCCACGCGCGCGTGTCCGGCATGTCGTAGTCTGCGTGGGGTGTCCGTCGGTGCCTGCCTCAGCTCGGCCGCACAGTTCGCTCAACGAGGAACAGAACGAAATAAACAACGCGGCAAGTACACGCTGACACAAGATCCTGCATGGATGGATCCGTGGGCAGAGAGCCGAGGAGAAGGGCTCGCTCACCGGCGACTTCCTGCCAACTACTACCATGTCCTCAGCTCACGGCCAGACCGGGCCTCACCTCACGTCCTACCCCGGCTCGTGCCCCATCGGCAAGAGCCCTTCCGCCCGGTGCAGAGAGCGCACGACCGGTGTTGTGGGGTCTCTAAGCACAGGTGCGTGGCAGTGGGTGTCGTCGTGCTCGTCGTGCTCTGTCTCCTCTTTTTCGCTCTCCTCGCCGCCGCTGTCTACGCCACCACCAGCTTCCTCTCGCTTCCCGACGCCGACTTCGACACAGATGAGCAGGAACCGCGAGATGCGGAGCCCTTTGATTCCCATCTGCAACTGCCGGCATTGGGTGGGAAGGGCTTCTTCGTCGTTGGCGACCCTCGCCACCCAACCCTCTTCGTGGACGATTCGGACGGAACGGTCCACATCTTCCACGGCATCTCCTACGTGCTCCGCAAATGGCCTGGAGATGCGGCAGCGCACCAGTCGGGCACGCAGCAGGACGAGATCGAGCGGCACATGGAGGCCATCTCTCGGCTTGGCCTGAACCTTGTCCGTGTGGGCGTCCTTTGGGCCGACTACGAGCCGCAGCCCGGCCACTACGACGCGGCCTACCTGGGCCTGCTGCAGCACACCGTGGCCGCAGCCGCCCGGCGCGGCTTGCGCGTGCTCTTCTACGCTCACCAGGTTGTTCGTTCTGCCCCCCTCCTCCTCTCCCTCTCCCTCCCGCGAGGACCTCCTTGCCGCTGACGGGCCGATGAAACATCGACAAGCAGGTGTTGCTGGCGGCCAAGCTCTGCGGCGAGGGCTTCCCTGATTGGGCCGGTACGGTGTGCTCCCTCCAGCAGCCCGCTGTCAAGAAGCGTTGGACCCAGTCAGAAAAACACGGCTCAACGCGTGCCGTGTTTGTGCGTTCTGCACATGCGCAGTGATGGAGCCCACAATGTCGACCGCCGACGTGCATGGTCTTAACCGCCCAGAAGTACTTGAGCTTCTCCTTCCCCTGTTCGTCATCGTGGTGGTGGGTGGGACAATCTCATTGCGTGGTCCCTTCCATAATTTCTGACGACTTCCCCCCCCAAAGAGCGCGTTGGACCGCATGGACCGGCTGCGGTCTGGCCGTTTCACGGCTGTCGATGCCGGTGACGACGAGGAGGTGGAGGATAGCTTCCTCCTCCGCGACTTTGACAGTGCCCATCGGGCCAGCGGCACCGGCCGTGGCGGCGAGGACTACGAGGAGGACAATGACTACAACCAGGCTGACGAACAGGCGCAGGACAACGCCGTCGTTCAGGCCCTGCCCGAGTCATGCCCGTCGTGGCTCGTCCCGGCCTATTACTTTACCCCCGAGGTGGCCTCGGTACAGCCGCCCCAAAGCCCTAGTGCTGCTGATTGGGCACGAGCTCAAATGCGCGCGGTGGCAATTGGCTGGATGCATGCGTGATGGGTTGGTGGACATGCCAGGCATTCCAGGACTGGTACACCGGGCGCGGCGGAACGATGCGGCGGTTCGGGGCGTGGTGGGCTGACGTGGCCAGCCGCTTTCGGGACGACCCGACGGTGGTTGGGTACCAGCTCCTGTCGCAGGCCTTTGTGGGCAACTACTACCGCTCGCCCTCACTGCTCCACCCGGCTGAGAGCGACACGCGCAACCTAGCGACGGTCTACGCCTTCTTGTCAAGGAAGATCCGCCATGTGGACACCAACCACCTCATCTTCCTCTCCGACACGTATCCGGTCCCGCTCCTGCTCTCGCCAATGCCGTCGGGTCAGACCGCGTCGTCCTTTTCTACGGTGGCCAATCGTGACGCGCTCGTGTCGCACACGCACGTTGGCTTCACGCGGCTCCCAAGCGCGACCCTGCGCGCCCCGTGGGAGGGGAATGGCACGCCCCAGTGGTGGTCTTCCTCGTCTGGCCATAGTACCAACCGCGAGGCGTGGGCCAGTGGCGCCAAGGAGGTGCTGGCCTTTGCCTACGAGTGTTGGTACTTTGAGCAGGTCGAGCCGTATCCCTTGCCCATGTACCAGGAGGCCTGCAATGTGTTCAAGGGTGAAGGTGCGGCAGTGGTGGGTTGCGGCCACAGTTCGTCTGGAGACCCACATGGCGGGCGGGAGCTGCAGATTTGATGCGACTTCGCAGGGAAGACGCAGGGCGATTGGGCAGCGGATTGTTTGTGCACGGGCTGGGCGGTTGCGGGACGCGGCAGCAAGAGCACAGCTGTGAACACTTCTTGGAGAAGGCCTGTGTTGGCTCGCTTTCGTGGAGCTATGGACTGGACCATGACTCAGATGAAGTGTGGCGAGTGCTCAACGCTGTGATGGCTCCACAAAGTGTGCGTGTGTCGAGCGAACTCAAGCTCCGCCAGCTCTTGAGCCGGCCCTATGCACGCAAGCTGGCGGGAGTACCCAAATCCGCAACATTTGACCCACAAACCCACCAGTTTACTCTTATGTTCTACCCCTACCAAGGTACTCACCGGTGCTTCTGGCCATCAGTGCTTTCACCTCACCACAGGTAATGTGGCAAACAGAAAACCAGGAAAGCAAAGTCACAGAGCTTTTTCTCCACCAGGAATTGCACTACCCCCGAGGCTACACAGTCAATGTGTTCCCCAAGCTCCTGACCTACACTTCTCCCACACACAACATCCTGCACTTTGCCCTTCGACCTGACCAGGGCCCACTTGATCCTGTACCCGTTGAGATTACCATCACACCAAAACAGTAGCGATTTTCAAATGCAACAAATTGATTAAGCTGATAAGAACAGATACTACACTTGGTCTTCGCCAAAAGGCACACACGCCCTGGGGAACACATCTTACGCCAAGAGAAACCAAGACCTCACCGAAGCCTAAACGCCGAGAAGACACCGGACAAATTATGACGGAAAACACAGCTTTGCCTCAACTTGCCGTGTTGGGCTCAAACACAAACAAGAGCAGTGGCTCCGCGGCCCATGACAAAAAGGAAAAGAAATATGTAATCATAACAAGTTATATCATTGTTTGCAGGAGTGGTAGGGGTCGACCGTTTGAAGAACTTCGCCAGTTGTGCAGTGCGAAGCCGATCGGCGACCAGCGGCTGCCCACAGCAAGCTGCGGGCATTTAATGCCGACTGGTCCCCCACAAGAAATAAGTTTAATCTTGATGTGAAGCAGGAACGCTTCACTACCAGAGATTAAGCTGATAAGAACAGATACTACACTTGATCTTAGCCAAAAGGCCGAGAAGATACTTTACAGGCTCTTGCGCCTCCCTTTTTGTCCGCCCCGAACCTGCACACGGGTTATGGGTTTGCCATTTCACTATTATTTCTTTTTTCCGTCGAACGCGGCGCCGTGTGCCGCAACAGCGAGATATCATCGGACATGACGCATTGTCCACTTAAAGTTTGTTACTGCAGGATATCCTGTCGCCGTTTTAATACGTTCATTGTGCGAAGAACAAGTGCGTTTCTTACTCTACCAGGATCTGTCTTGGCTCACGTGCAACGGTCGTACCAATGATCTTGGGTGCTGCTCGATCTCAAAGATTTTTTGCTGATGAACGCCTGAGTTTTTTTTTTTAAGATGAGGGTGAAAAGGGGGGGGGGGTGCAGCTGAGCACGACCAGATAGCCAGAGGGGTCATGTGCCCATAGTGAGAAAGCCCTTTTTGAAAGAGTGCAATGGGGGCGATTCCTTTATGTCGTGCACAGGAAGGGTCTTCATCAAAAGAAACGGGCATAGTTGGGGGAGAGCTTGGCGACGTTTTGCCGCAGTACGTTGCGCAACGTGCGCATGAAGGGATCCACGTTGCACTGCTCCGGCTGTCGCTTGTCCTCTTGCTGTTGCTGCTGTTGTTGTCGTTGAAGCTCGGCGGTGAGCTGGCAGAAATTTGGCGCGGGAGGAGCAAGGAAGGAAGAGAGGGAAGAAGGAGTACCTTGGGCTCGTAGGTGGACACAAAGTAGTGGGTGGGCGAGGGAGGTGAGTGGTGAAGAAAGTCCCACACGGCGAGCAGGATCGTCGTGATCTCTTCCGGCGAGGTCTCCCCAAAGATCTCGCCACAGTAGCAGAGAGGCGCGGGCACCTGCGCCAGTGTAGCAGTGGTGACTCACCTGATGAGACAACGCCAACAACACTCGCGCCCCATCTCCGTCGAGGGAAGAGAGAGAGAGAGAGAGAGGGGGAGGGAGAGAGATCACTGATGTACCCATTTGGCGGCGCGAAGCAGCTCGAGGAGGCGGCACGTGAAGCCAAACTCGGTGGACTTCTTGGGGTTGGTCGTGAGCTCGGCGTGCCAGTGGGATATCGTGTACACGAGCAGACTCCTGATGACCTCGAAACACCTGTACAGGATCGTCGGCTCTGTAAACCAAACACGTGCAACAGCACACGCACACGCACATGGAATATGAGCCACAGGGTCAGGCAGGGCGCCTGAGTGCGAGATGCGGAGGGGGGGAGGGGCAGGCAACCGCGGGCGATGAGCTCGAGGAGGGGCACGAGGATCGGATTCTGCGTGAAGATCTTCTGCACAAACTGGTCTCGCGAGAAGGTCGGCCGTCGGGGCAACACTTCCTTGTACTGCTCGTAGGTTGGGATCGGGTCCTGCGTGCGCATGAGGCGCGCGAGGTAGTGGTCCGCCAGGACGTTCAGGCGCGCCACATCACCTACTCCCCCAGCGGTCAGCAAAAGCGACAAAGGAAAGAGAAAAGGAAAGTGAAAACAGAGAAAGAAGGAAGAGAAAGAAAGAGAGAGAAACAAAGAAAGAAGTAGAGAAAAGGAAAGGCAAGGAAGGGCGCACTGTGGTGGACGCAGAGGGAAAGAAGGTCGACGACGTGTCGCTGGTTGTCGTGGAGGATCATCCCCTCGGCTAGCACCTTGTCCTGGTAGTGGCTGGATTCGGTATCGAACCCCAGTCGGCGCTTCTTGAGGAGGGTTTTCTCAAAGATGGTGAGGCCGCCCGCGCGCGGGTCCTTTCGGTGGTGATCGTGCGCCCGCCGCTTCAGGTTCTGCTCGAGCAACGACGTCGTTGCCGTCCCCCCGCTCCCTGCCGAGCTCGAGCTCGAGCTCGAGCCGGGTTCGTTCTTCACCGCCGACGAGAAGGCGAGCAAAGATGACGAGGATGAGGACGTCGTTGTCGTTGTCGTGGTGGATGAAGACGAGGGGAGGGGCGCGAGGAGGCCGAAGGAGGGCTGTGAAGGCGAGAAGAGCGAGAGCGCGGAGAAAACGGACGTGGTGGGCTGAAAAATGGCGTTGGCCGGTGGCACATAGACCGACTTGGTCACCGGCGTCAGCAAGCTAGGCGTCGCCGTCGAACCTGACGACGAGGAGGACGAGCCGGGCGTGGTCGCCGCCACGGGCTGGCGCGCGGGCTTGGAGGCCCGGATGACCTCGCGCTTCCGCCGCACGAGGCCGTCTGCTTCCGGCGAGAAGATAAAGTCAAAGGTAAGGTCGACGATGTGCGGCAGTGCCAACTGGGGCGACGCGTCGGCCATACGGGCGATGAGCCGTTTGACCGACTCGAGTGGCGGTAGTGGCAGCGCGCCCTCTTGGCCCACCATCGCCGTGGGCGAGGTGGCCGTTGGCGTCGAGGCCGTCGAGGGCAGGAGGCCGAAGAAGTAGAGGAGGACCTGCTCGATGCAGCTGTGGAAGCGGGTCGGGTCGCCCTCGGCCAGGTGGGGCATCACGGCCTCGAGCAGCGGGAAGAGCACGGGCGTGACCGGAGAAGCGGCGGCCGAACCCGACCCTGACGTGAAGGCCGGGTGGTAGAGAAGCCCAAAGAGCCGAGGCCACTCGCGTGCGAGCAGCTCGGCTGTTCCGGCAGGGCCCTCCTTCGGCGAGAACGATCCGCCGTCTTCCTCAGCACGCAGGAGCAAGTCCAGGCAGCCGAGCACGTCGAAGAGGCGTTCATCGGGCAGAGACGACGCCGATGCAAGCACGTTTTGTACACAAATCCTGCAGACGACGACGAAGGACAAAGAGGAACATGAGTCTCGACGAGAATGGTACCTCACACGGGGGACGGCGCCATGTGAGGGAAAGAGAAGGAGGGGAGATGAAATCGGTGGACACGTTTACCTGTAGACATCGGGATAGTAGTGGCGGAGCCGATCTCGCACACGCACGAACGCAGTTAGTGTGCCCCGGTGAGCCGGCCGCGCTTGCGTCAGGAGATGGTAGAGGAGTTCCCCGGCGGCCTTTTGCCCGCCCTCCACGCCTGTCCGTGTGCTTTGAGTGCCAAAGTGGAGATTGGCATTTGGGGAATGAAGGAGGAGAGAAAGAAGGTTACCGATGAGGACAAGCAGCGTTTCAAGAAAGGCTGGCCGGTCCTCTTCCTCCGTCGTCGTGTCCTGGAGAGCGAGCGAGACCAGCGGGGCCATATTTTGGCGCAGGTGAAAGAGGAACGATAGCATCTTCTTCTTGTTCTTCGCCTTCCCGACCTTGCCGTCGCTTGACAGCGAGTGGTCCGGGTATCTTCGCCCCGGGGCGCACGCACATACACGAACGGAGCACATGGCGCGTGAGTCACATGCGCGCGGCATTAAAGGGCAGGCAAAGTGTGGGCGCACGCACCGGTCCCGCAGGCTGGGCGCGGCGAGCGCGTCAAACAAGGACTCCTGCAGCTACACCACGGCCCAGGTGTCAGCGCACAGACCCCTTGCGAGCTTCAGGGGCCAAGCGGCCTGCACGAAGGGAGGAAGGGCGCGTACCACGACGAGAATGCGCGCAAACAGCGTCTCGGTGTAGGAGGCCGTCAAAGAGGCGCGTCTAGAGTCGTCCTCCACTTCCATTTTGACCCGACCCGGTCCCGTCGAGTCCTCGTCGGCGGGGAACAGGAGGCGCGACAACAGGGACGTGGGCTGGCGCTGCTTTGCCTCGTCGGCTCCCGACGAGGCAGGCTGGGGCCGCCGCAAGGCCTCGAGCAGGAGAACGAGGCGCGAGGCGTTGGTGCCCATGTAGGGCAGCTGCGCCAGCACCAGTCGCGAGATCGTGTCCAAGACTGTCGGGCCCACGTCAGTACCACGTCAGCATGACATCAGCAAGCCAGTACAGTGAGGAGGGGGAGGACGGGGCGGCGCACGGCTGGCAGCTCCGGGGCGATGCGAGGGGACGGCGGCCTCGCGGGCGATGAGGCGCTCGACCACGGAGGGCTCCGCGAGCGATTCAAGCGCGCGGGGCAGCACGAGCCGGGTGGCGGTCGGGCAGGCTGAGGCCAGCAGCACGAAGAAGGCCAGCAGGTGGGGATCCTCCGGGGTGTGGTCGTCGGCCGTGTAACGCAGGAAGCGCGCCAGGTAGCGGTGCAGGGCGTCAGCGCAGTGGTGCGGGTGCCGGTGCGCGAGGTACTCGACGGCCTGCGCGCCGAAACAGTTCGTCCGGGGCTGCTCGCCGGCAGCCTGGGCCAGGCCGGCGAGCATGGAGGCCAGCAGATGCTGAAGCACCTCCTCTGGGTGGTGGAGGCCGACAAAGGCCACCAGCCACTCGAGCGAACGCAATCCCGACGTTGCCGCGGGCCGTGCCGACGACGCAGAGCGCACTAGCCAGGCCACGGGCCCCTTGGCCCCCGCCGCGCCCTCAGAGGACCACGCCTCCCTGGCGTCTGGGTCGTCGTCGCAGCCACCGGCCAGGAGAGCAGCGAGACAGCGCGTGACGACGCTGGCCAGGTAGAGGTTAGGCAGCTGCGCGAGGTGGGCCTCGACGGCGGCGCCATGGTGACCTGCGGCGACGACGGGGAGCTGCGGTGCAAGCGCCGCGAGCAGGCCCACGCACCACTGCGAGACAGGGAGTGAGTACGCCAACTTCGGTGGTTGCGAGGCCTCTTTGCGGAGGGCTGCACCTTGAGCAGGTAGGTTGCCCAACTGTCTGAGGCATCAAAATCGATTAACGAAATGAAGCGGTTGTGCACCAGCCGCGCTCTGGCCTGAAAGTCAGGCCCCAAAGATTGGGAGCCTAAGAAAAAGGTCTTTAGTGCCTCAAATGCTCCTTCGCTCGATGCAGGGTTGGCTGGATCGATGGAGTCAATTGTGTCAGCAATCTGGGCGTGAGCGTCGTGCAGGCCTGGTTGTCTACTTCTAGTAGTGGGCACAGCAAAGCTGTCATCCCGGGCACGAGCAAACTCCATGACGATCAAAGTAGAATGCTGCCGTGGTTCACCGGCGGCCTCTTTAGCGCAAAACAAGAGAAAATCGATTGATCGGGTCAACTACCGCACGGTTTGAAATGAGGACTGTGATGCCAAAAAGACCAGAATTTATTCTAGCCAAGTTGGGGGCAGGTAACAAAGAATCATACGCGGTCCATCTCACGGACAAGGATGGGCAAGGAGATCAATTAGGAGATGAGAATACTAAGCAGGGCGCTAGATCAATTTATTTCTTCTTGTCCTCAGCAGGAACGTTGGCGTTGGGTCCCCTCTTGCGACCGCCAGGGCCGACAACAACGTTGACGAAACGCTTGGTGTAGAGAATCCTCTTCTTGGCGCGGCCCTTGGGAGACTTCTTCTTCTCCTTGGGCTCAACTTTGGGCGTCTGACCCTTGACCTTACCGGCACGCGCAAGACCTCCGTGAACCTTACCTAGAAGGCGAACACACGAAGTGATTGTCCATCAGATAAAATCCATCATCGGAGGTAGCAGGCAGATTAGGCGCGGAGCCGCAGCGGTTCAGCGCAATAGATTAGGAGGAGAATAACATGGCCGTAGTAACAAAAGAAAACTTCAAATCTACCTTGGGAAGAAAAAGATGAAGGGACAAGGATGGAAAGAGAGAGTGCGTACCCATGGTGTTTAGTTGTAGAGAGAGAAAAAAAGAAAGTTTGGGCCGTACCGTCCGCCCTGAAGTGTGCTTATGTCGACGCTATTTACGGAATTTTCTTTGTTTCTTTTCTGCGTCCCACTCCGGTGGCTGAAAAGCTACAACCAAGATTTTCGCTGGTGTTACATTGAGGCATTGGTCTGTGGAGTGGTCGTTGTTGCCAGTCAGACGACGTGGGAGGTTATCCCTATTTTTATCTGCATTTTTTTTTTATCTACCTACTACTTTTTCCTCAAATTACAAGGCTGCTTGTAGTAGAACAAGCAAGACGTTACTATCAACACGTAGCAAGGCTGGGGGTGTAGCTCACATGGTAGAGCGCTCCGTTCGCATCGGAGAGGCAGCGGGATCGATACCCGTCACCTCCAGAATTCTTTTCCTATTTAATCTTGTCCTTTTTATGTTTTTCTCTTTATTTTATTCTTGCCACAACGCGGAGAAAGAACGAAAGAGATGTGGTCGGGCGGCCTGCGCTCCCGCCTGGTTCTACTCGTACTGCTCTTCGGCGGCGGCATCTTCGTGTACTCAGCCTGGTTCTACGGCTGGCACACCCAACTGGGAGACTTCTTCCCCCAAGGGGAGTATCCTTCTCGCCTCGACTATCCAGACCTCGGCCACGGCGTGGCACCTTCAACCTCTCCCGCTCCCTCTCCGCCTGACCAAGGGCGGCGGCCTATCACTACACCACTTCCTTTTGCACTACGCCACACTCACGAGGCCCTTCTCGCGGCACACCATACCTACACCCAGACCAAGGTTTGCCCTCCCCCGCCCACACTCGCCTCACCTCCGCCTAAGTCTGCCCTCGTGTTAGTTGTCTAGTACTACGGAGCTGTGCGGCGACAGCTCCACCAACGCCACGCGGCTAACTGCGGCCTCAAAGCCTCGACTCTGGGTACCCAGTTTGGCTGTGCTCAAACCATGCTTCCACGTTTTTGTCAACATTTTTGTCGGGTTGTGTCGTGTTGCATCGTTTACAGTTAGATCAAACACACAGCTTGGCGTGGCTCTTTGACAAGGAGGTTTCACCGACGATTGCGGCCGATGGCCTCCAGGTGCTCACCTGCGACCACTTCGACCCGGCCTGCGCGCGCTGGACCGACCAAGCGCTGACCGAGCTCTACGACCTCACCTACGTTCCACCAGACTTCGTGCCCTCGGCCGAGGCCGTGCGCCATCACTACGCTGAGCAGTCGGTCATCGGAGCCGCGGTGGATGGCCGGGATGACGAGGTCAAGCGGCTGCGCAAAGTGCCAGACAACCCGGGCCTCGCGCAGGTGGGCGTGGTGCTGGATGGCTTCGTGACCACACGCGGCAGTATCATCTCCCGCGACTTCTTCATCCCCAGTTCCATTGCTGAGGAGACCCTCCATCTTGACGCCAACAAGGCCGGCTTCCCCTCCACCTACCAGGTACCTCAAAAGCACAAAACACAATCGTTTTTTTTTAAAAATTATTTATTTTGAATTAACTTCTTTTTATTTTTATTTTTGTTTCCGTTTTCGTTTGTGTCTTTAAATTAACTTTTATCGATTCATATTTTTTTGTCTTTGGAAGTATTTGGTGTGCAATCGGGAAGCGATTCCGAAGTTGATGAAGGTGCGAGAGGTGGCGGTGGTCTACCACCTGCATCAGGACATGTTCTACCACATGGTGCAGGACCAGTATTACCGCCTCCTGGCCCTGCTGCCCTATCTTCAGCAGCACCCCGACATCCACATCTTCCTCTACGGTTATCCCGACCCCCACAGTTGGGACGGCAGCTTTGGCGACCACTTTCTCCAATTCTGCAATATCTCCAAGTACACCTTGCCCTCCTTTGCTTTTCTTTCGCGTGTCTTGTTGTCTCATCTGCCGTGTGTGTATGTGTGTGTGTGTCGTGCGGTTGCATGTGTGAAGATCGCAGGTCATTTTCTCGCAGGGCAGCGATGGTGCGGGTGTCAAGGCCGACGTGATCTACTATGTCCCGGAGCTGGCCCGCCATGAGACCTCGGCACTGGGCTTCGCACAGCAGCTCCGCAAAAACCTATGGAGCCTCCTGGATCTCCCCAACCATCGGCCCTGGAGCTCCCTGCTTGACCCGGCCAAGCGCAGCGCGGTCGAGGCCTTCTTTGGCGTTCCGGCCCTGGCGTCGGTCCCGGGCTATTCGGCTGACCACCCACTCGAGGTCAACATTGTTGTCATCATGCGGACCAACCACTGGCGAGGCCGCCTCATCGCCAACTACGAGCCAATGAAGGCCGCACTGGTCGACCTGGCCACCACTTTCCCCGCCAAGCTGCTTGAAAGAAAGCAAACGGGGGAGAGGTACGTCAAGCTGAACTACTGGGAGCAATTTCCCACAACCCCGCTGCGCGAGACCTTTGAGCTCTTTGCGCAGGCCGACGTCGTGATCGGACCCCATGGCGCCGGTACGTGCCTACACACTGCCGCCATTGCTGCACGGGTCTTCTCACTTCCCGAATGGCCACCACCACAGGGTTTGTTTTTCTGGCGGCCACGAGGCCCGGAGCTCACGTTATAGAGGTACGGTCGGGGGTCCTCTTCCACACAGACTATTGAAGCTTTATTCACACCACACTCGCGTGGCAAACAGCTTGTGGGCGGCTATGAACAAAACATGATGACCTCTGCGCGCCTGGGGTCGGCCTACCACGGCATTGTCGCCAATTTAACAAAAGAAGGTGCGCACAAGACTCTGCAAGCACTGTGGAGAAGTCTGGTAATGCGCGTTTCTGATGCGTGGTCACTGACCGTGTTAGGTATCACGGAGGGGTCGGACAATCTCGACTACAAAGTCGACGTTCCCCAGCTGGTCCAACTCATTGCATCCGCTCTGGAAGCGCGGTTCTTTGGGCCTTGAACAACACAAATTGCTTTTTTCCTTTTTTTTTTCAAAAATCATTTCCTGTTGTGTCTTCTCGCCGAAGCTCAACCGCCGATGCGGAGAGCCACAACAACTCTCGCCGCTCGCTGCACTGCCTCAAACTACCTTGCCCTACGCTCCACTTTCTCCACCCACACAACAACCACTTCTCAGCACCTCGCCAGCATGCGTGCCATCGTCGTCTCCAAGCAGGGTCCCCCCTCCGTACTCGAGCTTAAGGAAGACTTGGCCCTCCCCACACCCACCCCCGGCCAAGTACGTGTTGCCCCGCTGAAGTCATACGACTTGCCACTAAGATGGCTCTTCCCCTCAGGTGCTTGTAGAAGTGAAGGCGGCTGGCGTGAACCCTGTGGAAACCTATGTACGAGCAGGTGCCAACGGCTACACAACGCCTCTGCCCTACACGCCTGGGGCCGACGGTGCGGGCGTCGTTCTCGATGCCCCTTCGTCCTCCCGCTTTAAGCCAGGCGACCGCGTCTACTTTGCGGGCTCGCTCACCGGCACCTATGCCTCGCACGCGCTGGCCAAAGAAGTAAATCCCTTCTCCCAATCTGGTGGCCCCACGAGGAAAGCCCCCAAGCTCGTAAACTGCTGCTTACAGTCCCCTCGATCTTTTTGTAGGGACAACTCCACCCACTGCCCGAGCGGGCGAGCTTCAGCCAGGGCGCTGCCGTCAACGTGCCCTACTCCACCGCCTACAGGTGCGTCTCCAGCCTTTGGTCTGCGAGATGGTTCTCGTCGGCTCACTCCTTTTCCTCCTCCTCCTCTTCTGTTTGCTGTCGTCGCGCAGGGCGCTGGTCATCAAGGGCAAGGTGCGGCCTGGCCAAACCGTCCTCATCCATGGCGCCAGCGGAGGCGTGGGCATCGCCGCGGTCCAGATCGCCACTTCCCTGGGCCTCCGCGTCATTGGTCCGTCCTCTTCCTGCCTTCTGCAGTCGTGCTGCGCGCCACCGTGAACAGAGTGGAGCTGACTAGGGCCCTGATTTCATGAAACACAGGCACAGCAAGCACGAAGGAGGGGCAGGACCTCGTGCTCAGGGAGGGCGCACATGCCGTGTTCAATCACCGAGATGAGGACTACATCCAGCAAATCAAGGCCGCAACGAAGGACGGTGCCGGTGTCGACGTCGTCATCGAGATGCTGGCCAACGTTAACCTGGTCAAGGACCTCGACGTGATCAAGCGCCATGGCACAGTCGTCATCGTCGGCAGCCGTGGCGAGATCAACCTTGCGCCCAGGTACCTCTCCTTTCCTCGAGAGGAAAGGAATTCCGCCGATCACTCATGACTGATGTTGGTGGTGTTGCGGAACAGGCTCATCATGATGAAGGAAGCAATCGTGACTGCCGTGGCGCTAGCCCATGCGTCGTCGGAGGAGCTGGAAGAGCAGCACGCCTTCATAGGTGCGGGCCTGGCCAACGGTACTTTGCGACCTGTGATCGACAAGGAGTTCGCGCTGGTCGACGCGCCCAAGGCGCATGAGGAGGTCATCGGCGCGACTCACGCCGGCAAGATCATCCTCCTTCCCTGACCCAAACTTTAAAACAAAAAAAATAATTCTAGCTCTTCCCTTTTTACGCGTAAAAGAGCAAACGGCTGAGGGACCAAAAGATTAAATAGGAAAAGAATTCTGGAGGTGACGGGTATCGATCCCGCTGCCTCTCCGATGCGAACGGAGCGCTCTACCATGTGAGCTACACCCCCAGCCTTGCTACTAGTGGATAGAAGCCTCTTGTGAGTTTACCTAAGGGTGAGGCTGGAAGAGGCCTGTGTACGCATCATTCTTGTCCGTTGATTCCAGGCTATTCTATCTTCACCACTAGCAAGTCACCTGACAGTCGGACTTGTACTACCTTTTGTGTGCTTACCCGGCTACTGTGTTGCACGCTGTACACATGATTGCCCGAAACTCTCTCACCTCCTCTGAGGTGTTTTTATTATCCTCCCCTCTCCTCTCACCTCATGCACTTGCGGCCCACGACTTGAGAGCGGAAGTGTGGCGTGATGCGCTTGGCCTTAGATTCCTTTTGCCCATTCCACAGGGCCCAGGCGTCCATCACCGATCCGTCGGCAAACTGGCACAGGTTGGCGATGCCGGGAGATGTCTCGGCGGGAAGGATCGACCAGCCCGCGCCCACGCAGCTTTCTGTTGCAAGCAAAGACCACATCGGGTCGGTCAGTATACGCTGTCTCCTGTCCGTGTTGCGCAGTTTGCAAGGGAGCCGTACTCTCCGCCTCGACCCACAAGGTGCTCAACGTAGCACCGCCGGACTGGATGCAGTACTGGGAGGACGGGTTGCCATAACTGCAAATAATAATAAAAAGAAGAACAAATAATAATAAAAATTAAAAGAAGAAGAGACGTAAGCGATTGGCGTGATATTTGCGAGCGAGGGCGGGCATGTACCCCGTCCTGTTCCACTCAAACTTATCGAGCGGGTGATCGTAGGCCATCTGGGCCATGGTGGTAAATTCGGCGGCCAAGGTCGAGACCTCGGTGAGCGTGTACTGGCCCAGGTTGCAGAGGGCCTTCTTGTTGCCGAACACCTTGACGGTTGCGGACACGTAGCCAAACTGATAGTATTGGACCTCGCCGCCCTGTGACACGCACCACTCGACCGCATCTTGAGTCGTGGCAAACTCAGCCGGGTCATAGTCCACCGCTGGCGCCTCGGTATCTGTCCAGTCGCACGTCAGCATAAATTCAAAAAAAAAAGCCAAAAAGGAAAAGAAGGTCTGTTATGAATAAGGTTGACCCTCACCCTGCGAAAGAGAGAAAGGCCAACACAGCGGACACCAAAGGAAGGGGACGATGGGCAAATGAAGAGGGAGAGAGGGAAGAAGAGGGGGGTGAGGGAAGAAGAGGGACGCACAGTTGGACTGGCGGCGGGCCGGGTGGTCAGGAGCGAAGACACTGAGCGTGAGGTCCCGCGACATGTCGAACCAGTACGCTGGGTCGTAGTTCTGCGTCCGCGGGACAGGCGCGGCCATCGCGGCCAGCAAGAAGAAGGAGGCCAGCCCGGCAAGCAACAGGACGGGGCGTGACGTTCCACAGTTCATGTTTCGTCTCTTTCTCGATGTCTGTCTGTCTGTTGGCTGTTGTAGTTGCAAAAAGTAGTTGGGAGGCCGCAGTGCGCTGTCGTTGATGTCGAAAAAGAAAGAGAAAAATGGCGCCACTATTTGTAGCCAGCGCCGGAGCCTCCTGCAACTTGTGTGACACTCCCAGCTTTGGTTCAGCTCTGAAAGGGTCAAACACGCGTGTTCTCCTCTGGAAGGGAGGCGGAGGCGAGATTCGTCGAAAACCCCTCCACCCTCCCGCCAGACACGCGTGGCGTCTCGAGCTCGTCTGGTTCGACAGGTTCGTGACGACCACACGAGTGGCCGAACGCGGGGGGGGGCTGCAAACTCCGCCCTCGAAGCGTCGCACAGGCAACGATTGTCGACACTCACGACCACCATCATCACCACCACCACATCGAGCCAATCCAGAGCAGAAATAGCATAGACTTGGGGGGAAGGCAATCTGTAGAGGTCGCGTATCTTGTTGTTCCATCGACGGACAATGGTCCAACAACGCACCAGGAACGGCTCTCTTCCGCCGCCTTTCCCTCGGCTTCCTCTCTCTCCCTCTCTCCTCTCTGTGTGCGCACACGGCCCCGAGTCCGTTGTACGCCGTCGTTTCGTTGTCCCTCTCCCGCCGTCGAAGCTTCCTCGTCCCGCTCCTCCTCCTCCTCCACAGGCGCGCTCTCCACAGGCACTGCTGGTCTCCCGCGGGTTCGGCTCTGAAGCGGCGTCGTCGTCGTCGTCGTTCACTTGCTGGCGGTGCTCCACAAGGCGGCGAACGGATCGCCGCCGCCAGCAGGGCCCTGTGCCGAGGCACCGGTGGACGATGACGGGCTGGCCGACCGGGCGCTCATGGGCGTCAGCGGCGGCGTCGACACGGGCGCGAGCCCTCCTCCTCCTCCTCCGCCGACGTGCGGTACGAGTGGCGACGGGCCGCTGCCGTAGGCCGGGGGCGGGGCGCGGGCGTAGAGGGGCGACGTCATCGGCGAGCCCAGGCCTACGGTGGCTGGCGGGGCGGCCATCATGTAGACCGGCGTGCCGGCGGGCGCGGCCGCGTAGACCACGCCCATGGCCATGCCGCCCATGGGCAGCGAGTTGTAGGTCTGACCGGGCACCGGCGATGCCGTGCCGCTGCCGTAGGGCGAGCCGTGGCTGCCAAAGAGGCCCGGCGTGGCGGGCGACGAGGCGTCGGTGCCGTAGAGGCTCAGGATGTCCTTCTTCTCGGGCTGCGGCCGGGCCGCCGGCGCGGGCGACAAGGACGCCGGCGAGGCTGCGCCCATCAGCGACTCGAGCCCGAACGCGGCGGCAGCCGGTGTCGACGACGATGAGGACGATGACGAAGAAGAAGACGACGAAAAGGTCGAGAAGTCACCCCACCCGTCGTCGTTGTTGTTGCTGCTGCTGGCTGTTGACCCGCTGCCGGCCGCCGGCGTGGGAGAGGGCTGCCGGGCGACGGAGTCAAAGTTGGCAAAAAAGTCGTCTTGGCCGTTGCTGCTCGCCGATGTCGTGGTCGTGCTGCCGCCGCCGCTGATGGTGACCTTTTGCTCAAAGTCGTCGATGAGGCTCTGGCTCCCGGCGCTGCTGCTGGCGCTGCCGCCGTTGGGCACCGACGGAGACTGCGACCGGGCCTCCCTCGCGCTGCTTCGCTGAGTGGTCGACGACGGAGACGAGCCATCATTCTTCTGCCAGTCGAGCATGGAAAACAGGTCCTTGGCGCCACCACCAGCGCCGCTTCCGTTCTCTCGCTGGGACGACGGGCTTGCCTCTGTCCACAATCCAGAATTTGAGTTATTCTCGAAATACTTGAAATTCTCAAATAGAGAGAAGCTGTACCTCGAGGAGCCGACTTGCGGTGGACGCGGGGCATGGGGCTGCCCAGCTTCTCCAGCACGTCGCAGATGTCGGGCCGCTTGTCGGGGTCGGCCGTCAGCAAGTACCCTGCGCACGCCGCCCGCCCAAGCGTTAGGCCCGGCCCGGCCCGGCCCGGTCCTTGCGGGGGGAGGACAAGGACGGGGATTATGGTATGACGGTGAGGACGATGGTCGGCACGTACGGAGGAGGTCGTGCATCTTGGGCGTGTAGGGCGGGAAGTCGGGAGCGCGGTAGCGGGCGTTGAGGATGCCCAGCTTGCCATCGAACGGGTCGGCGTAGTACATCATCTTGTAGAGCATGCAGCCCAGGGCCCACACGTCGCACTTCTCGTTGATGATCTGCTTGCGGTACAGGTCCACCATCTCGGGCGCGCGGTAGAGCAGCGTCGTGTTCCGGTTGATGTCGTTCTCCGCAATGTTCCTGATGTGCGGCTACGCGACGTCGCAATTCGATGGCCAGTTTCAAGAGAGAGAGAGAGAGAGGACGATCAAAATGCGGGACTTCACGCCAAGAAAAAGACCCAAAAAACAGTGAGTGGCACCTTGTCCGTGTCGTAGGTGACCACGGTCGCGCTGCCAAAGTCGATGAGGTAGAGGGAGCCGTTCTTGCCCACGAGCACGTTCTCCACCTGTTTGGGTGGGGTGGGGGGCATCACCGTGTGAGTCGTGTTGGTTGATGCCGAGGACAATGACGACGAGAACGACGCGGACGACGGTGCGGCAAGTAGAGGAAGAGAGGGGGGGGGCACCTTCAAGTCGCGGTGGGCGATGGGCGGGTCCATGCAGTGCATGTGGTAAACGGCCTTGCAGACGGTCTCGAAGATGAACAGGATCTCGGTCTCGGTCATCCGGTTGCGCTCCCGCTGTTGTGTTGTGTTGGACAAGCGCGACAGAAACGTGAGACGCGTGGACTCCACAAGGACAGTGGCGACGATTGTATCGCGGCAAGAGGAAGAGGAGGCGCGTACCTGGTACATGAGGTTGAGCACGCTGCCGCGCGGGCAGTACTCGGTGAGGACGATCACCTCGTGCCGGTTGGGCTTTTTGAAGGAGGCTGCCCCGAGGAAGGGGATAATGCCCTCCTTCCCGCTCAGCGTTTTCTGGTTTGATTAGTGCAAAGGATGAGCAATGGTTGGTGTGTCGCGTGCAGATCTGGGAGGGCCCTAGGGAGAACACGAACCAGAAAGTTGATCTCACGCCTAATGATCTCCAAGTGCTCGTCGTCCTGCACAAGGATGCGCTTCAAAGCCACAGGCCGGCCCGTTTCGACCTGCTCTGCCAAATAGACGAACGCGAAGCCTCCTGCAGTGCGCGAGGGGCCACAAGGGGTGAGCAAAATCGCGAAAATTAGATGTAACGCTACAGCGAAATTGGCTGCCAAGAAACACTACCTTCGGCCAGCTTCTTGACGATGCGATAGCGCGAGTTGTTAATCGAGTAGGTGTCGCCCACCCCCTCGTCTCCTGCACCGCCTCCCTCATTCCATTTCCTCTCCATTTTCTCGAGCTTGCCCGCGATCGAGTCAAGCCCCTTATCCAGCTGCTTGAAGAACGAGTCCATCTCAAGATAAATTGAAAAGAAGGAGAGAGGCGAGGAAGAAGAGAGGGGAGACCCGGGTACGCGCGACAGTGATGTGCGAGAGAGTGCCACAGCAACACCACAACTTGAGCCTCGAAATTTCACACCACAAAAACTCCGTCTCGCTCGTTCTTCCAACTTGTTGGTGATCATGCTGAGCCCACGGGCGGTCACGCTCTCGCTCGCGCAACTTTATTTCTCTTGTTGAGGAGGAGGAGATAACAGTTGTGAAGAGCGCGGGAAGAGGAGGGCTCAGTCCCAGAACTTGATGGTGCCGTCCCAGCTGCAGGTGACGATGCGCGAAGGCTCGATAGGGTGCCACTCGCAGCCGATGAGCACCTTGTCGTGGCACTCGAGCTTCTTGAGGATGCGGTGCGTCTTCCAGTCCCAGATCCACAGGTTGCCGGTCCCGTCGCCCGAGATCACGTAGTGGCCGTCAGGAGAGAACCCCAGCTGCACACAACCCACCCACCATCGTGATTGATGAGAATTTGCTAAAGACGAAGAAGAAGACGAAGGGGAGGTACCTGGCAAGCATAGCCGGCGACGAGGTGGCCCAGGAAGCGCTTCTTCTTGTTCATCCTGAACTTGTCCTTGGTGCTGATGACGAGGATCTGGTTGTCCATCGACTGGGCGATGATCCACGGGTCCGTCGGGTGAGGCGCCAGGACGGGCATCGAGTGGAGGTAGGGCTCTCGGATCTCCTTGATCTCGACCGGAATGCCCCACTCCCATACCTGTTGTTGTTGTTATCGATGTCAGGCCGTGATTGGTTGGCTGGTCAAGTGCTTATCCAATGAGACGTACTCGGAGCGACTTGTCGTCAGAGGACGACATGAAGCGGCGGCCCTCATCGACAAACTCGAGGGCGTTGACGGGCCCGAGATGGTAGTTGTACTCCTGGACGGTGCTGCCCGTGCGGATGTCCCACTGGTGCACGCGGTTGTCGGAACAGCCGGCGATGAACTGATTCTGGTCGCGCGCGTGGGGTGGGAACTTGACGCAGTAGGCCATCTTGCGGTTGGAGAACCGCTGGATGCAGGCGCCCGTCTCCGTGTCCCACAGCTTGATGGTCCGGTCAAAGGCGGTGCTGAGGAACTGCGAGCCGTCGTGGTTGAACTGAATGTCTCGCACGCCCTTGGTGTGGCCGTAGAAGGTGCGCAGGCAGCGCCGGTCGTTGTAGAGGTCGAACAGCTTCACCGTCCCGTCAAGGTTGGCCGAGATGACGATATGCCCGTACTTGGGGAATAGGCGGATGGCGTTAACGCCTGCTCCGAGAAAAAAGTCCCCCCAAAGAGATGTGTCAGAGCGGCACTAAAGGAGGACATTCCAGAAGGGCGGGTGTGAGAAGAGTTCAAGGGGAAGGTCACCATTGGTAGGGTCCTGGTGCTTGGGTTTGCTCACGACGGTCTCGGCCGTGAAGGTGCCCTTGCCCTTCTGCTGCTGCTGCTGCTGCAGGCGCATTCTCTTCCTCCTCAAATCCTTGGCCTGGCAACCATAGAAGAGGGGGATATTAAGCAAGGAGCATACGTAGAGCGGGGGGGGGGAAGTAGGCAGTGCTGCATACCTTCTTCCGTTTGCTCTTGTTCTTCTTGCCAGCGCCGAGTCGCCACTGGTGAAGCATCTTCTTGGGCATAAAGCATTCATGGGGAGCCGCCCGTAGATTTGATGGTGGCGTGATGTAGGTACGGCCCTGATAGTCGTAGAGAGAGTCACCGTGGAACTCTGACTGCTCCTCCATTTCGTACTTCTTCTTTTTGTTCTTTTTCACTTTGCCCTCGCCTCCCTCCTCATCCCCATCCTCGTCACTGCTGCTCTCGTCCTCACTACTGCTGCTCTCATCTTCATCGTCATCCGATTTCTTTTCTTTCCCCTTGTCAGCCTTTTGATCTGCGCTCTGCTCAGCCTCGGACTTCTTTGTCACGTCCTCGCTTTCTGCTTCTTCACCCTCCCCATCGTCGGCTTTCCGTTTCTTGGGCTGCGATGACGGCTCGGCACTGGTCACGTGGCCCGATTGAGCCGCTTCCTCCGCCGTGGCATAAACTTGCGGCGTTTGCTGTTGCTGGCCATAGCCGTAGTAGGCGTAGTACTGCTGGTAGTAGAGCTGCTGCTCGGGGGTGAGAATGGAAGTGGGCGTGTAGTAGCTTGAGGCTGCTGTGTAATCGACAGGATATGACTGTTCCTGCTCCTTCTTTTCCTCCCCTTTGCCCTTATCCTGGTGATACGCAACCAGCGAGCGCAAATCCATTATTCGACTGAATTGACGGGCAGTGATGAAGAAAAGATGTGGTCTGTCTTTTGTTTTCGTCGACAATTAACAAAGAAAAAGAAGCGAAACCGCTGGCAGGTTTCATAACTAATGCATCATTTTTGAAATTATTATTATAACCATTTCCTCTATTCTGATGCAGCGCTGGCATTTTTCCAGCCACCATACCTGCTGCGCAAAGCCTCTTCTGGCGAAAGAATCCCGAAAAATCGCCAGCGAGCCCAAACCCGTGCATCGTCCGAGTGGCCGATAGACTGGGATGTAGGGCAACCCTTCGGCATCGTCGATGTGCGGTCCCTTGGGGGTTGGTGGGAACTCCCCAACAAGAACACCATCATCTAGAGGAACGGCTTGAATTTCTGTCGCTTTTGCGTTGGGATGTTCAAGGCGGGAGTGGACCTCTTCCCTCGCCACCAGCCGGCTGCGCGGCACCGAGCATTTATACGCGGTCGGTTCGTGGTGTTGTAGTTTTACAGTTTCTGTTTGCGACGCGCTACACCAACCCACAACGACCTCTAACTCGTGCAGCGCCGTCGAGCTGAAAACCCTACATAAACGCACCACACTTATACCACAATCGTCTTCCTGCCAGACCGAGACTTGCCTCCTTGAAGGGTACATGTACGTTTCCCTTTCGTTTCTTGCCGCCCCGCAAGCTATATCCCAGGTCGTCCTTATCTCTGCAAGGACCTGTGGCCGATACTGGCGGATGGTCGTTTTCTGGCCCAAGCGCAGCCTCAGTTAAAAATTCCGAGACAGGCACACGCGTTTTAAGAGCGCATATTTTAAATTGCGAATCACCACGGCCTCAAAGCCCAACCAGCGGGAGGGCCACCAGTCCCAGCTGGGCTGGGACGAATAGGACCCCCTTCTTCCCAGCCGTATCCCTTCTTATCCAACTATAAAATCAGGCCCACACCCATTCGCATCACAACCCACAACGCGCCCTTTGCCGTCACCTCGCCCTCTCCAGTCGCCACCACTGGCGATCCACCACACCAACTGACGCGTGCAAAATACAAAACGGTGCAGACGCCAAGACTTGCGTAGTTGGTGGTCAACATGTTGAAAGCCAGAACCAGTTTACTGCGTAGCCCCGGCTTCGTGGGCCAGCCGCTCCTGTCCGCCCACACCATCGGGTCAACGTCCATTCCCATTGGCCTTCACACCTCGAGAGCTCTGGGCTCTCCCCTGTGGCGCGCCTATGCCCGACGGGTACGCCCAGTCCCAATCCTTGCTCCTTCTCGAGAGCCTGGCCTTACCACCTCGACCTGGTTGTCCAATGCAGACCGAGAGGGACGTGTCGAACGAGATCAACCGAGCGCTCCAGTCCGAGGGCATCGAGCTCCTGGCCCCGGTGAACGAAGAGCGTGCCTCTGTGCTCACGCCCGCAGCCCTCCACTTTGTCGCCTCGCTCTCGCGTCAATTCGATACGACCCGGCAGGAGCTGCTCGATGCTCGCGAAGTGGTACGCCTGCCTCTGACCTGCTTCCGAGGCGCCGTTGACCAACATCTGGCCCGATTGTCGCGTGGGGACGCAGACGCAAAAGGAGCTGAAGGCCGGCAAGTCCCTCGACTTCCTCGAGGAGACGCGCCACGTCCGCGAGTCCGAGTGGAAGGTGGCGCCCGTGCCCGAGGCCCTGCAGGATCGCCGCGTGGAGATCACCGGCCCGGTCGAGCGGAAGATGATCATCAACGCCCTCAACTCGGGCGCCTCGTGCTTCATGGCCGACTTTGAGGACTCGAGTGCGTTTTTCTGGCCCTCTTCTCTTGGTCGAATCGAATCTCACGTGATATCACCGTCGTCGATGTCGTGATGATCATTAGACTCGCCGACGTGGATCAACAATGTCGACGGACAGGTCAACCTGCGCGACGCCGTGAACCGCGTCATCAGCTTCACCAACGACCAGGGCAAGCGCTACCAGCTCAACGACAGCACGGCGACCCTCTTTGTGCGTCCGCGCGGGTGGCACCTGCTCGAGCGCCACATGCTGGTCGACGGGAAGCCCGTGTCGGGCTCGCTCTTTGACTTTGGCCTCTACTTCTTCCACAACGCTAAGACCCTCGCGCGCCAGCAAGAGGGTACTCTTCTTCTTCTTCTTCTTCTTCTTCTTGAATCCAAGTCGTGCAGGGCACGGGTGACTGATGTCCACCATCACCATGTGGGATGATGATGGTGACTGTGCGAGCAGGACCGTTCTTCTACCTGCCCAAGCTCGAGCACTACCGCGAGGCGCGCCTGTGGAACGACGTCTTCAACTTCTCGCAGGACCGGATGGGCCTCTCGCGCGGCACGGTCAAGGCCACCGTCCTCATCGAGACCATTCTCGCCGCGTTCCAGATGGACGAGGTCTGCTCCCCGTCCTCGGTCTTGCCTGCCAAGCCCGCGGGCTTACACCCAAAACCGTTTCCCACACACAAAACAGATCCTGTACGAGCTGAGGGACCACTCGGCTGGCCTCAACTGCGGCCGGTGGGACTACATCTTCTCCTTCATCAAGAAGGTCCGTGTCCACGCGCATCACATGAACCTCTGTGTGTTGCTGGAGGCTGACGTCGCAATCATCATGTGGGCAAAAAAACAGTTCCGAGAGCGGCCCGACTTTGTGCTGCCGGACAGGAGCGAGGTGACCATGACGCAGCCCTTCATGCAGGCCTACGTCGACCGCCTCATCCAGACGTGCCACCGCCGCGGCGCGCACGCCATGGGCGGCATGGCCGCGCAGATTCCCATCAAGAACGACGCCGTACGTTCTTCCCTCGCCACCGGTCACCAACGACGTGAAGACGATGGAGATAAAGGGCGCGGAGCTGATGATGATGACGGTGGTGTGGGTCCGCCACAGAAAGCCAACGACGAGGCGATGAGGAAGGTGCGCGAGGACAAGGAGCGCGAGGTCAAGGCCGGCCATGACGGCACGTGGGTGGCCCACCCGGGCCTGGTGCCCGTGGCCAAGGAGATCTTTGACGCGCACATGAAGGGCCCCAACCAGCTCCACGTCAAGCGCGACGATGTTAAGGTCACGGCCGACCAGCTCCTCCGCGTGCCCAAGGGCAACATCACCGAGAAGGGTACCTACCTTCCTTCACCCCGCCCTCGCCCAGCGTGTGTTGTTGGTGGCGATGCTGAGCAGTGGACGGTTGCGGCTCGCGCGATGGCAGGCCTGCGCCACAACGTGTCGGTGGGTCTGCAGTACGTCGAGTCGTGGCTGCGCGGCCAGGGCTGCGTGCCCATCTTCAACCTCATGGAGGACGCCGCCACGGCCGAGATCTCGCGCATGCAGGTCTGGAGCTGGCTCCGCCACCAGGGTACTGCTCTCGTCCCCCGTCCATCATGGCTGGACAACAACGCGGGTCGAGCTCATTATTGATCATCCTGTTTCTCAATGTTGGGCATACAGTGCCGGTGTCGTGGAGCGACGGCAAGCAGAAGCAGCTTTCGCGTGACGAGCTGTCGCAGGTGATCGAGGAGGAGCTCAACAAGGTCTACAAGCAGATCGGCAAAAAGTCCTACGACGAGAGCAAGTTCAAGCTGGCATCGAAGCTCTTCATCGACATGTGCACGTCGTCCAACCCGCCCGAGTTCCTCACCTCCTACGCCTACCCGTTCATCATCGACCCGAGCCTCACGCGCCACATGGTCTCCGACGGCCAGCTCGTCAACGGCCAGGAAGAGACCAACTTCTGGCTTGAAGTCGAGGACGTCAAGCGCTGGTGGCAGGACCAGCGCTGGGAGGACACTGTCCGCCCCTACTCGCCTGGTACATTCTTTGCATTCCCCAAGCGTGACGCTGCCAGCAGTGCCTGACGTGGCCCCAAACAATGCGCGGAATTCGTGTTCATGTAGAGGACGTGGTGCGCCTTCGTGGGACCCTGAAGCAGGACTACCCGTCCAACCAGACGGCCAAGAAGGCCTGGAAGCTCTTCTGCGAGCTGCGCGAGAAGAAGGGCTTCTCCCACACCTTTGGCGCGCTCGACCCGGTGCAGGTCATCTCCATGGCGCCCTACCTCTCCACAGTCTACGTGAGCGGCTGGCAGTGCTCTTCGACCGCCTCCACCTCGAACGATCCCGGTATGCGCCACATTCTTGACATTCACCGAGCTGAGAGGGCGCCCTGAGGCTGACGTGGCGTGATGTCGACGTATCTTGCAGGTCCTGACCTGGCGGACTACCCGATGGACACGGTGCCCAACAAGGTGGACCACCTGTTCCGGGCGCAGGTCTTCCACGACCGCAAGCAGCGCCACGCGCGGTTCTCGATGTCGCGCGAGGAGCGCAACGCCACGCCGCCCGTGGACTACTTCCGCCCGATCATCGCCGACGGCGACACGGGCCACGGCGGCAACACGGCCATCATGAAGCTGACCAAGCTCTTCATCGAGCGCGGCGCCGCGGGCGTCCACTTTGAGGACCAGAAGCCCGGCACCAAGAAGTGCGGCCACCTGGCGGGCAAGGTGCTCGTCTCCACGCGCGAGCACATCGACCGCCTCGTGGCCGCCCGGCTGCAGGCCGACATCATGGGCACCGACACGCTCGTCGTCAGCCGCACCGACGCCGAGGCCGCCACCCTCCTCGACTCCAACGTCGACGAGCGGGACCACCCCTACATCCTGGGCACCCCCAACGGCGACCTGCCCGCCCTCAACGACCTTCTCACCGACGCCATCGCCCGCGGCGCCACCAAGGAGGACATCCAGACGTGCGTCTCTCTCTCTCTCTCTCCATTTTGCTCGTCATCTTGCTGACCATCGTCACCGTCATCAACAACAACAGACTGACGGAGAAGTGGATGGCCGACGCGCGGTTGAGCACCTACTACGACGCTGTCGCCGATCACCTCAAGAAGGAGAAGCGTGATGCTGCCGTACGTTTCACTCTCACCGTCGTCGTCGTCCAATGGATGGTAGTCGACATCTATCTCACACGTTTCGGTGATGTATGACGACGACAGTCGTACCTGAAGGAGTGGGCGAAGGCCAAGAAGCTGGGCCACTCCAAGGCCAGAGAGCTGGCGAAGGACATGGGCGTCGCGCTGCCCTGGTGCTGGGACAAGCCCCGCACCCGCGAGGGCTACTACCGCCTCCAGAACGGCATCCCCGTCAGCATTGGTGCGTCCTCCTCCTCTTGCCACGCGACCAATTGGAGCGCGGCGCTGACGTCAGCATGCTGACCCGTGGGACAGACCGCGCGGTGGCGTTCCGGCCGTACGCGGACCTGCTGTGGATGGAGACGTCGGTGCCGCACCTCCAGGACGCCAAGACCTTTGCCGAGGGCGTCAAGAAGGTCTACCCCAACGCCATGCTGGCCTACAACCTGTCGCCCTCCTTCAACTGGTCGGCGCACGGCATGACCGACAGCGACATCGAGAACTACACCAAGCAGCTGGCCTCCTACGGCTTCGTCTGGCAGTTCATCACTGTCGCCGGTGCGTGATTCGTCTTCCTCGTCGCCTTGTGTTTCGTGCACACGCGCGCGTGTGTGTCGTGCGGTCGGTTGACGTTGCGCGCGTGTGTCGTGTGTCATGTCTGCAGGCTTCCACTCGGACGGCCTGATCGCGACGCAGCTGGCCCGCGACTACGCGCAGCGCGGCATGCTGGCCTACGTGGAGCGGATCCAGAGGACGGAGGAGCGCGAGTCCATCCCGACGCTGACCCACCAGAAGTGGAGCGGCACGCAGCTCATCGACGCCGCCGTGCAGACCATCACCGGCGGCGCCGCGTCAACCCTCTCCATGGGCAAGGGCGTCACCGAAGTCCAGTTTGGCCGCGAGAAGAGCGAGTGAACGCCCTTTGTCTTTTGGACTCCTTTTGTTTATATTTTCTTAAATTCACGCAAAAAAAATAGGAAAAAAATCATTTTCAAAATCCATTTTTAATTTTAAAAATCTACAAAAGTATTTGTTCAAGGCTGCTGGTGGGGATGTGGCGGGTGGCGCGCGTGCGGTGGCGGCTGCTCGAGGGGCGACGACGGGTAGTCCCCGGTCAGCAACGCATAGTCCGGCATGAGCTGCGTCAGCATCTCGTTCAGGTCCTCCGTGTGGGGCGTCGGCATCCTCTCCTCGTGGCCCTCCCTGTGCTCTCTCCCGGCGTCTTGTCCATACGAGTAAACGGAATGGTGATGATGGCCCATCATCTGCGTGTGTGTTGTGTTGTGGTGCGTTGTGAGCCCGACGATGGCAGCGGCGCTGCGCGAGAGACGAGGAAACGTCTGCCAACGAACCGACGGCGTGGGCGGGGCGAGCACGCGGCGGCCGGAGGACCGGAGGTCCTGCGGGGCAGACGGGAACCGATGGATGTAGCTCCCCGCCATGGAGGGCGACCCCGGCACGAGCTCGTGGATGGTCGCCGCCCCGCGGCCCTTCCCCGCCATCGACATCACCGACCTCAGGACTGCGCGCGTGCGCGTGTTCGTGTGAGCCGCGGCCAGCCACTTGGTGGGACGGGGGGCGAGTACAGGCGGTGGTGTTCTGGCCGAGCCACTTGGGCAGGTCGGGGATGTGCATGTTTGTGGGGCCCAGCGTGGCCCCGATCTCCTCGATCCCGTCCACCACCACGATCGTCCAGTCGGGCTGGTCGTCCAGCGAGCGCGCGCGCGCGTGTCGTGCGGTGTGGCGTATGCGCGCGTGAGTCAAAGAGGCGCACGCAGAGAAGAAGAAGAGGAAGAAGAAGGGTTCGGTACAGTGAGGCGGCGGGTGGAGAAGCACTGGAGGCGGGTGGCCATGCGGACGATGGTGCCGTCTTTGCGGATGCAGAGCGGACTGAAGGGGATGATGGGCGAGAAGGGCAGGTCGTCCACGTGGGGCATCAGCTGGATCTTGGTCTTGTCGTCCGGCGCGTAGATGCCCAGCACGCTGTGGCCCACCAGCTCGTCCTGTTCCGCGTTTTGTGTT
>NAVB01000176.1:0-14436 GCA_002179805.1 Acanthamoeba lenticulata | reverse complement strand
ATTTTGTGATGAAGAAGCGCACCTGGTTCCTGCCGAGCTGCTTGGCGATGAAGGCGTCGACAGGGAGGATGCCCTCGTGGCCCCACAGGCCCGGGATCTGCACGTAGAGCGAGGCAAAGGCCACCAGGTAGACCGCCCTGTGTGGCGCAGAGGTGGTAAGAGAGGCTCGGCAACAACAACCACTACAACAACGACAACGAGAGACCGAGCTCTCGGAGGGAGCGCAGCGGTGCACGTACGCGAGGCCCTGGAGGAACAGCCAGCGGCCCATGAAGTAAGGCTCTGGTGTGAAAAACAGGGACTGGCCAGTGTGGAGCCAGCTGGTCTCCTTGGCTGCTGGCCGGGCAGAGTTGTGGCTACTGCTGCGCCCAGAAGGGATAGACTTATTGGCCTACAAGTTGGCTTCATTTATAACCGGAACCAAGCACGCGTGTGCCAAACCTAAGTGGGCGTGGCGGAGAGCTGTGGCAAGTACCTTAGCTTTGGCGGCTGCGCGGAGGGTTTCGGTCCCCTTCATCTTTTTGTCTCTGCAAAGGGGAGAAATTCAGCAGCTGATCCTCTCCATCCGAAGAGTGCAGTGACAGCGTACTTGGTTTGCGAAGAGGGGACATATCTCTTCTTCAGACCGCTGCTGTCCTCCCTCCGCTCGCTCTTCATCTTTGTTGCTGTCCTTCACATCTTTTCCCAAAACATTTCCTTGTTTCTTGAGCTTACAAAAATCAAGAAATTCAGCCCAAATCTAGACCACTGCTCCAGGGACTGCCCAGACTGGTCTGTTTCGTAAGCCAGCGCAAGAAGAGCGAAGAAGAGCACAAGATGGCAGAGCAGCAGCCGAAGAAGGGCGATGGCAAATACGAGGAAGACCTCGATACCTACTTTGTGGACCGTCTGCGGTTCTTGAATCAAAAAGATCGCGCTTCCCAAGACCTCAAGAAGCGGTTCAAGGTGCCCCTTCTACTTGTTCAGCCTCGTCTTTGCTTTGTCCACTCAGCTGACGTGGTGTTTGCGCACCTCAAAAGGAGCGCAACGGACACACGCCCGACCGCTCCTCAGAGGGCGAGGAGGACCCGCTGGCCGTCGTGTGCGTGGACGGCAGCCCGGCAGCGGACGAGGCGCTGCGGTTCGCGCTGGAGCACCTGCCTAAGGCGCGCTCGCTGGTGCTGGCCCACGGCATTCGCGTCCCCTTGACCTCTTCCGCGAGCAGCGAATCGGGCAAGCACGTCCCCTTTGGCGAGGACGACCAGGCCGAGGAGCGCCACTTGGCCATGGAGCGCCGCTATTTGGCCATGTGCCACGACGCTGGGGTAAGTCGTCCCCACCACCATCATCATCATCACGTGCATCGACCATCCACAAAAGAGGCGCATCGAACATGGCCTCTGACGAGGCGGGCGAGTGCAGAGGCAGTGCATGATGAAGCACTTTACGTTCACCACACGAGGCGGATTCGGCCACGCCGTGTGCTACCTGGCCGACAAGCGCGAGGCCGCTGCTGTCGTCATCGGCCAAAGGCACCCCAGGTCCTCTTTCCAAAACGTTTCCTTGTCTGATCTGTTACTTTATTCATCATTTTCCTTTGTGTGCTTCGTGCCCACAACCAGGCCGCTGCTGGGCGCGTCAGGCACGGCGGTGATGAAGTACTGCGGCCGACGGCCCGTCGTGCTGGTGCCCGAGGCAACACCGTCCAAGGAGGACGGCCAGCTTGCCTAAGGCGCAGATCTTCATCGTCTCCACAAGGACGCCAGAAAAAAAGAGGAGGCCTCACCCCGGGTTCATCTACCGTCATTGTTTTGCTTTTTTTATGTTGATTTCTTGCGGGAACTACTGCCACCAGAAGCTCACGGAGAAGGAGCGCGACAGCGATCGCACATAGTGCCAGTGTCCTGCCATCACGTGAGGGTCCAGAGTCCGACAGAGGCTCAGTCTTCATTCGAGTGCTTTGAGAGGGCTCTCAGAAGAGAGAGGGAAGGGCTGCCTTCGCGTACCCTTTGGAATGAAGAGCATTTCGCCAGCGCGCAGCACGCACTCGTGGTAGGGCGCCTCGGCAAATCGCGGGTAGAAGTCCAGGTTCGGATTCTCCACATCGACCTGCCCTCCTCACGGCACGGGGGCTTATCGATGAGCTGGGTCTCCTCCTTCTTCCTCTTCTTCTTCTTCTTCACCTTCTTCACCTTCTTCATCTTCTTCATCTACTCGAGTAAGGAAGAACAAACCTGGGACGAGTTCTTTCGCGTGAAGCCGGCGTAGGGGTAGAGGCAGGCCTGGTCACGCGGGTGGTAGATGCGGAGGTACTTGTCCCCGACCACCTGCGCCAGGCAGTTGTGGTACGGGTCCTTGTGCAGTGGACTCACCGTCCCCTGGGCCACACAACCACCGACCAGCACCAGTGAGAACTTCTCTTTCACCCTTCGGCGCGAGTACGAAAAGAAGAAGAAGAAGGCACGCACTTTGGGCCCCAGCCACGCATGAGTGCCGTAGAAGTCGCCTCTGCGGCCACGGGTGCGATGTCAGACGGAGCAGGTGAAGTTGAACACAAGAGGGCTGGGGTGGGTTCGGAAGGTACCGACCCAGCCGACAAAAGGCTGGAATGTCAAAGTCCTGCTGGAGCGCGGGGATGGCGTCAAACAAGCGGAACTGGGCCAGGTACCCCACGGGCGCCCTCTCGGTCTCTGCTCCATCCGCGCCCTGGCCCCGGTCCTCTTCCTGCTGCTCTGCGCGCAACAACGAGCCCGTAAGCTCAGGGCTCTCAAGAGCTGGCCACCTCGAGTAACGCTGGCCGCGTTTGGCAAAGGTCGAGAAGAGGAGGGAGTTGGTACGAAGGTAGTCGAGGTAGGTGGCCAAGGTCATGTGGCGTTGCTCCATTTCTGGATCTAAATAGCTCGACCCGAGTTCGATGGGAACGACCGCGTCTTCGTCAGCCTTTGCCCGCAAGTAGTCCAGGTCAGGCCACAGGCGCAGTGCAGGCCAGTGCGCAATCGCTCGTGTAAGGATGAGCGGTTGCCCAGTCTCCATGTGCTCCCCTTCGAATCGGCCTAGGTCAATCTCGTCCACTCGGGGTATTTCTGTCCCGCCACCATGCAAGGAGGCGAAAAGGCGCGCACACGCCCACTTCGTCTTGCTTGAGCAGCGCGTAGCCGCTCGTGTGTGCATTGTGCCCTTCGCGTTCTTTGTTTTTGTTTTTGTTTTTTTGTTTTTTTGTTCTTTTTTGTTTTTGTGTTTGCAGAATTTTAAAAATTATTAGATATTTATTTATTGACATGTGGGCATTACAAAAATGTGGACTGGCCACGTGGTTCATCAGTGTCCTGTTCGACGCTTGGCGGGACTCTTGCTCGGCGGGACACCGCCCTCGAGCTGAGCCGTCTCCATGCGGTGGATCAACTGCTCGATCTTGGAGCGCATGAGCGACAGCGACGTCCGGCTGTCCACAGGTCTCGACTTGGCGCGCTCGTCGTCGTGGTCATCTGCATGATCACCTCGGCTGATCCCGCCGCTGCTACCGACGCTCCGGTTCAACGGCTCCTCCTCTTCATCATCGTGATATCCACCATCGTCGTCATCATCATCGGCGCCTGACGTTCGGAGGTTGGCTGCTGCAGTCTCCTCCATCACCACGTCGCAGAGCGCGGCAATGATGGCCTCGAGCGAGCCGACAAACTGCAGCTGCTCCTCGACTTCGACTTCGGCTTCGGCCGGCCCGCTCTGGTGGCGGCGCCGACGGCGGCCAAGCGCCTTGCGGGCCTCGGCGACGTCGCTGCGGAGGAGCTCGAGCTTGCCGCGGCTCGTGCGGCCCAGGAGGCTGTTGTTGGATGTCAGCCAAGCGAGCCGCCGCTCGACCGTCTGGATGACCTCGGCCTCGCGCGCCACCAGCTTGCGTTGCAGTTCGCGCGCCGCCTTCTCGGCGCCTGCGCCGACGCTCGCCTCCCGCCTGGGCGACGACGAGAACGAGGAGGACTCGAGGACGCGCCGGGTCTCGTCGAGCTCTCGCGTGAGCGCCGCCACGGTCGAGTCGCGCTGGGCCAGCTGGGCCTCGAGCTGGCGCTCGCGGTCGCGCAGCTGGGCGAGCTCCTGGCCGGACTTCTCAAAGGCCTCTTCGTCGTCGCTCTTCAATGCAGCGGGGACAACATGAGCCTGCTGCAGCTCGGTCTTGAGCGCTTCGATGTGGTCCAGCAGCGTCTGCCGCTCGCGCACCCACTCGGCCTCGTCCCCGGCCTCCGGCTTGGCCGTGGCCCCCTCGTCGACGACGGGTTCGGCGTCGTTTTCGTCGGTATCAGCGTATCGCAGGAGCTCGGAGTGCCGCTCGTCGAGCCGCGCGCGAAGGTCTGTGGCAGCCGCAGTAAGACGTGACTCGACTCCGTCGATGACGCCGTCGCGCGCAGCGAGCTGCTGGCGGAGGGCCTCCAGCTGGCCTTTGACCCGCGCCCGCTCCTCCGCTTCTCGCTCGGTCTCGTGCCTGGCCCACTCCTCGGCCAGCACCTCGAACGGGACGTCCTCTTCCTCCTCAGGCTCGAGCTTAGGCTGAGGCTTGGGCTTGGTTGCAGCAGCGGCGAGGGCGGCCTGAAGCTTGCGCAGCTCGCGGTCGCGGTCATCCAGCTGCTGCCGCAGCTCGGCCAGTGTGGCGTCGTGCTCGGCGGCTGCCTCGCTGCTGAGCTTGTCCAGGGTCGCGGTGGCTGCAAGCTGCGCCCGCGCGGCGTCAAGTTCGTCCTGCAGACGCTGTCGTTCGGCCTCAAGCTCGTCGCACTGCTGTGTGAGGCGCTCGACCTCGGCAGCGTCGACGGCCTCGTCGTGCTCACGCTCATGCTGGAGTTGCGCGAGGGCCGCCTCGAGCCGCGTGTTCTCGGCCTGCAGGTGCGCCAGATCGAGGAGTCGCGCCTGGCTCTGCGCGAGGACGCTCTCGTTGACGTCACCCGACGAGGCCGACCGCTGGCGGCCGCGCTGCTCGCCCTCGCTGCTGCCGCTGGTGGGACTAGGGCCCGTGCGGAGCTGGCGGACGAGGACCTTGAGGTTCTCGCGCTGAACGATGGTGGCCTCGAGCATGTCCATCAGGTGCTCGTTCTCGCGCTTGAGGCGCTCGAGGATCAGCGCGTCCTGTGCGCGCAGGGCGACCACCTCCTTGAGCTGCTCCTGGGCGGCCTCCAGCAACTCGCGCTCGCGCACGACGCCCGAGTTAGAGTTCTCCTTGGTCTCACCCTCGGCCTCGGCCTCTTGTGACCGATGCTGGGACTCGAGGCGATGTTGCTCGCGGAGCTCGTCGAGCTGGACCATGGCGCTGACGATCTCGCGTCGAAGGTTGTCCTTCTCTTGGCGCAGCTGAGCTAGCTCGCGCTGCAGCTCGACCTCTCCGTCGCGCTTGACCTCCTCGAGCTCGCGTCGTAGATCTTCGTTTTCGCGCCGCAGCTCCTCACCGTCGCGCACGGCCTCGTCGTGAGACTCCTCACGCTCGAGCTGTGCGGTGAGCTGCGCGATGCGAGCTTCGGCGTCGCGTCGGTGAGTGACCAGGGTGGCCTCGAGGTCCTTGGCGCGGGCCAGCGCGTCGGCCAGCTCGGCCTCGACTTGCATGCGGGCGGCCTCCTCGGTCCCGCGTGCGTCGATCGCCTTGAGGAGGCCCTCCTCGAACACGTCCTTCTCGTCCTCGAGCCGCTCGGCCCGCACTTCGACGCGCTGCCGGGCTTCTGCCTCGCGACGAGCCTCGCGCTGGGCCTCGCGCAGCTCGGCCTCGAGCTGTGCCGCGCGCTCTTGCAGGGCGGCCAGCTGGGCCTCGGCGGCCTGTCGGCGCGCGACGGCCTCGACTCGCGCGGCGGCAACTGCGTCGTCGTTCTTTTCGGCGCCGACGCCGGCTTGGGCGTGCAGCTCGGCCTGGCGGGCGATCCACTCGGCCTCGAGCTGCGCGCGTTGCTGGGCCAACGCCTCGTCGTGGGCGCGGCGCGCCTCGTCGGTTGCGAGCTCGTGCGCCGCGTCGCGGGCTGTGAGCTGCTCGACCTGCGCCGCGAGCTCCTCGACACGGGCTTCGAGTCCGGCGACTGCGCGCCGCAGCGTGTCGCGCTCGTCCTTGAAGGCTTCGGCTTGGGCCAAGGTCTGCTCGAGCTGCTGCTGCTGCTGTTGTGCGAGGTCGGGCTGTTGGGCGCCACCGCTGGCAAGCTGCTCTTCCTCGCGCTCCTTGGCGTCCATCATGCGGAGAAGGCCCTCCTCGAGCACGTCCTTCTCCTGGGCCAGGCGCGTCGCTTGGGCGCGGGCCCGCTCGGCCTCGTTGGCCAGCGCGTCGGCCTGGGCCTGAAGCTTCGCCACTTGTTCTCGCGTGGCGGTGCGGACGAGCTCGAGCTCACGCTCGAGACGCGCGACGTCCTCACGCAGGCGGGCGACAAGAACAGTGCTGGACTCGTCGTCGCCGTCGTCATTTGATGGCGCCACGACGGTGTCGGCGTCACCCGCGGCCTCACGGCGGCGGTGGATGGCGTCTTGGACCACCACGTTCTCGAGCTGGCGCTCGAGGAAGTCGCGTACCAGCTCTACGCTGAGCTTCTCGCGCTGCAGGGTCTCGACCTCGCCGGCCAGTCGCGCCTGCTCGCTCCGCAGTTGGTCGTTCTCCAGCTTCAGCGTATAAGCCTCGTTCTGAGCCGCAGTGTCCTTAGCCTGGACCTGGGCCTCGGCCTCCGTGTGGGCGGCGAGTGCGGCGGCCTCCTCGAGGCGCTCGCGCTGCTGATGCATGCCCTCCTGGATGGAGATGAACTCGAGCTGGCGCTCAAAGAACTCGCGCTGGGCCTCCGCGCCGTCGCGCTCCTCCGTCAGCTGGGCCACGCGTGCCTGCAGCTCGTCCCGCTCGTGGCGCAGTCGGGCAGCCACATCACTGTCCTCGCCCTGCTCGGCGCTGGCCAGTCGCTCGTTCTCGCGGCGCAGCAGGTCCAGCTGGCGCTCGGCCTCGTCCTTGGCTGCGCGCAGCTGCTTCAGCTCGGTTTCCTGGGCATCGATGGTATCCTCCAGCGCGCGCACTCGCGCAAGTAGCTGGAAGGGTTCCTCCTCGCCGAGCTGGCCGGCAGCGGCCGCGCTGTCAACAACGCGCTTCCCAAAGGCCTCTTCGTCTTCGTGCTGACGCTGGCGCTCTTGGTGCATCTCTTGCTGCATGGTCAACAGCTCCAGCTGGCGCTCGAGGAACCCGCGCATCTGCTCGGCCTCGTCCTTGGCCTCGCGCAGCAGCTTGAGCTCGGCCTGACGGGCCTCTTCTCGTTGGTGTGCCTTGGTGCGCTCGTCTCTGTCTGCCTCGACAGCAGCGGCGGTGGCTTCGACAGCGATCTCAGGAAGGGCCGAGCTGCTGGGCTGCTCGACAAGACGTCCGGTCTCGCGGTGCATCTCCTGCTGCATGGCCACAAGCTCCAGCTGGCGTTCAAGGAACTCGCGCAGCCGCTCGGCCTCGTCCTTGGCCGCGCGCAGCTGATCCAGCTCGTTCATCTGCGCTTTATGGGCGTCCTCCAGTTCGCGCACCCTCGTGCGTGCCTCAGTGAGCTCAGCGGCGAGGGCAGTGGTGGTCTCAAGTGTGGCGGAGTCAGCCCGGTTGAGATCGGCGAGGCGTTCGGTCTCGCGGTGCATCTCCTGCTGCATGGTCACCAGCTCCAGCTGCCTCTCCAGGAACCCGCGCTCGCGCTCGGCTTCGTCTCGTTCCTGCCGCAGCTTCTCGAGCTCGGCCTCGTGCTCAGCGTGTGCCTCCTGCAGAGCGCGCAGCTGGCCAGCCACTCGCTTAAGCTCTTCGTCCTTGTCGTGATGGTCGTAGTCGTGGTCGTCACGCTGCTGTTGGCGCTCTTGGTGCATCTCCTGCTGCATGGTCAGCAGCTCCAGCTGGTGCTCAAGGGACTCGCGCAGCCGCTCGGCCTCGTCCTTGGCCTCGCGCATACGCTCCAGCTCGGCCGCCTGCGCTTGGTGGGCTTCCTCCAGCTCCCACACTCTCGCGCGCACTTGTTCCGAATCCACAACAGCAGCAGGAGCGGGAGCTTCGGAGGCCTGTTCGCGGTCGGCGAGACGCTCGGTTTCACGGTGCATCTCTTGCTGCATGGTCAACAGTTCGAGCTGCCTCTCGAGGAACTCGCGCAGCCGCTCCGCTTCGTCCTTGGCCTCGCGCACGCGCGCCAGCTCGGCCGTTTGCGCCTGGTGGGCCTCCTCCAGTACACGCACCTTCGCGCGTGCCTCGTTGAGCTCGGCCGCTTGAGCCCGGTGAGCTTCCTCCAGCTTCTGCTGGACAACCTTTGCGCGCTCGTCTTCAGACCCTCCGGCGGTAAGGCTGCTGGCCTGGTCGCCGTCGGCCAGACGGCCAGTCTCGCGGTGCATCTCCTGCTGCATGGCCACAAGCTCCAGCTGCCGCTCGAGGAACTCGCGCAGCCGTTCGGCCTCGTCCTTGGCTTCGCGCAACTTCTCCAGCTCAGCCGCCTGCACCTGGAGGGCTTCCTCCAGCTCTCGTACTCTCACAGGTGGTGAGGCCTCAACAGCAGCGGTGGCGGTGACGACTTCAGGAGCTGGGCGGGCCTGGTCGAGGTCGGCGAGGCGTTCGGTCTCGCGGTGCATCTCCTGCTGCATGGCCACCAGCTCCAGCTGCCTCTCCAGGAACCCGCGCTCGCGTTCGGCCTCGTCGCGCTCCTGCCGCAGCTGAGCGAGCTCGGCCTCGCGCTCGGCGTGCGCCTCCTGCAGAGCGCGCAGCTGGCCAGCCACCCGCTCAAGTGTTTCGCCCTTCGCCTCTTCGTCGTCGTCGTGCTGCTGATGCTGGCGCTCTTGGTGCATCTCCTGCTGCATGGTCAGCAATTCGAGCTGGTGCTCAAGGAACTCGCGTAGTCGCTCGGCCTCATCCTTGGCCTCGCGCAGGCGCTCCAGCTCAGCCGCCTGCGCTTGGTGGGCCTCCTCCAGCTCCCGCACTCTCGCACGTGCATCGGCCTCAGCAGTGGCGGTGGAAGTTTCCAAGGCCAGGCGGCCAGTCTCGCGGTGCATCTCCTGCTGCATGGCCACAAGCTCCAGCTGTCTCTCCAGGAACTCGCGCAGCCGCTCGGCCTCGTCCTTGGCCTCACGCAACTTCTCCAGCTCGGCTGCCTGCGCTTGGCGGGCCTCCTCCAGCTCCCGCACCCTCGCGTGCTTGTCTTCTGACCTTGGCGCGGTGGTCTGGTCACGCTCCAGGGCGAGGCGTTCGGTCTCGCGGTGCATCTCCTGCTGCATGGTCACCAGCTCCAGCTGCCTCTCCAGGAACCCACGCTCGCGCTCGGCTTCGTCTCGTTCCTGTCGCACCTGAGCCAGCTCGGCCTCGCGCTCGGCTTGCACTTTCTGCAAGGTACGCAGCTGGCCAGCCACCAGTTCAAGCTCCTTGCCCTTGTCGTCCTCGTCGTTGTCGTGCTCGTCGCGCTGCTGTTGGTGCTCTTGGTGCATCTCCTGCTGCATGGTCAGCAGCTCCAGCTGGTGTTCGAGGAACTCACGCAGTCGCTCGGCCTCGTCCTTGGCCTCGCGCATACGTTCCAGCTCGGCCACTTGCGCCTGGTGAGCCTCCTCCAGCTCTCGCACGCGTTGGACCCAACGGGCATCGTCATTGTGATCGTTGTCGTTGCTCTTGTTGACGCTCTCACGGCCCGCGGTCTCGAGGTCGTGCACCCGCTGCGTCAGGGCATCATCCTGCTCCTGCCGCTCTCGCGCTGTCTGCTCGGCCTCGCCACGCTCATGTTCGAGAGCGTTCTTGGCCTCCTGCAGGCGCGCCAGCTCGGCGTCGCGCTCCGCGACGACCTGCTCCAGTGTGTGCAGCTGCGCGGCGACGTCGGCCAGCTGGGCCGCCAGCGCCGCGCCCTGTTGTTGGCCAGCACGAGCCTCACCAAGCTGGCGATCCAGGTCGACCTTGTCGCGCTCGAGGGCCTCGATACGAGCAGACTCGTGTTCGAGCTGGGCCTGGAGCTCGTCCATCCGCTCGCGATGCACGTCCTCGCGGCTGGCCATGAGCTGGCACTGGCGGTCGAGGAAGTCCTTGAGGCTCTCCAGCTCGGCTCGCTCGGCACGAAGCGCCTGGGCCTCCTCCTGGGCGCGGTCGCGCTCAGCCTGGACGGCGTTCAGATCGGCCTCGAGCGCGTCGCGCTCTTCGCGTGCGTGCTGCTCGAGGGTCGCCTGCCTTCGCACCTCGCGCTCGAGGTCCCGTTCACGCGCGTCGAGCTCCCCGCGAAGCCGCTCGAGCTCGGCATCGTGGTCGATGCGCCGTAGGGCCTCGCGCAGACCTTCCTCGTTGGCCTGGCGCTCGTGTTGCAGTCGGGCCAGGTCGTCGTTGTCATCGTTGTCGTCATCACCCTCAATGGAGGCCACTTGGTCGACCTCCCGCGTCCCGTCTTCTGCCCGGCGCCGCAGGTCCCGCTCCTCGACCGCTTGCCGCTCGGCGCGGGCTACACGGGCGTTGAGCGCCTCGATTTCGCGCTGGAGCTGCTCGACGTCCCGCGTCGTGTCGAGCGGTGACTCTTCCTCGGCTTCCTTCTCAGCCTCGGCTTCATGGTGGCTGTCCTTGAGCTCGGCGTCCTCCTCCTCTGTGTCCTGGTCCCACCCGCTGCCCCAATCATCGTCCTCATCACCGGCCACGAGCGTGGCGCCGACGCTCTGCTCTGCGTTGGCCTCGGCTGGTTCGTCAGCGGCAGTGGCGGTCGTGGGATGGTCCGCAGCGATGGAGCGCTCCTCCCGCTCCGACCTGGCCAGGTCGGACTGGAGTCGCTCGACCCGCTCGTCGGCCTCGGCTGCGCGGCGCTCGGCAGCCTCGAGCGCCGCTTGGACGCGCGCCACTTCCTGGACCAGGCGCGCGAGCTCGGCGACCCGCGACTCTTCGTTCTCGCGCTCGTCCTCGCTCTGCAGCTGGAGCCGCTCCTCGGCCGCCTGCCGGAGGCGCTGCTCAGCCTCGAGCAGGATCGAGAGACGCGCCACTTCGTCCTGCAGCTGCGCAGCCGCGTTGGCCTCCTCGGGCTCGGGCTCGGGCTCGACATCGATGGACGTGTCGGCGAGCCGGGCCTCGGCCAGTCTGCGCAGACTTTGCTCCTCTTCGACCAGAGCTGCAAGGCGGGCGGCCTCAGCGAGGCTCCGCTCATGCGTTTCACGCAGACGCTCTTGCTCGGCCAACTGGGCCTCGCGCTCGCTGGTCACGCGGCGCAGCTCGGTCTCCACCCGGTCACGTTCCTCCTCGGCGGATTGGCGGAGGTTCTGCTCCTGGTCGACCAGCAGCGCAGCCAGGCGGGCGGCCTCAGCGCGAAGCACGTCGAGCTGCTCGTCGCCGCCCTCGGCCGCGGCATTGCGCTCTTCTTCAGCCACGCGCCTCAGTCGCTGCTCCTCCGCCACAACGCTGGTGAGGCGCTCCACCTCGGTATGCAGGGCGGCTTCGGTCTGGGCGGCCAGCCTTGCGTCGGTGGTCCGAGCCTGCTCAGCTGCACGCCGCTTGGCCTGCTCCTCATCCGCAACCGCCGTGAGCCGGTCAAGCTCGGCCTGCTGGGCCTGGGCCCGCTCGTGAAGCTCCTGCTCCACGACGGCAAGACGGCTGACCTCGGCACGAAGGGTCTCGTGCGTCGCCTGCAGCTGGTCGACTTCGGTGAGGCTGGCCTGCAGCTGTTGCTCTGCAGTGCGCCGGAGGGCCTGGTGCTCGTCAAGCAGCGCAGCCAAGCGGCCGGCCTCGACGCGGAGCACATTGAGCTGCTCGTCGCCGCCCTTGGCCGCGGCGTCGCGCTCCTCCTCGGCCATGCGCCGCAGCCTCTGCTCTTCCGCCACAACGCTGGTGAGACGGGCGAGCTCGGTCCGCTGGGCCTCCAACTGCTCGCGCAACATTGCCTGATCAGAGAGGCTGGCCTGCAGTTGGTGCTCCAGGCGGGCCTTTTCCTCGTGCTCGTGCTCGTGCTCCTCGCTGGCTCGGCGTGCGGCCTCGCCCGCAACACGCCCCTCCTCGGATTGGCGCAACTCAGCCTCCAACTGGCGCAGCTGAGCCGCCTGCTCGGCTCGCTGTTGTTCCGCAGTGTGCCGCAAGGCCTGCTGCTCGTCGAGTAAAGCAGCCAAGCGGGCAGCCTCCGCGCGAAGCACGTCAAGCTGCTCGCTGCCGCCCTTGGCCGCTGCGTCGCGCTCCTCTTCGGCCATGCGCCGCAGACGCTGTTCCTCAGCAACAACGCTGGACGAGCGCTCGACCTCGGCTCGTAGGGCTGCCTCGGCTTGGGCCGCTCGCTCCTCGTTGGTGGCCAGAGCTTGCTCAAGATTGACTCGCTGGGCTTCGAGCTGCTCGCGCAGCTCCTGTTCCACAGCGGCGAGACGGTCGACCTGAGCTCGCAAGGCCTCCTGGTCGGTCAACTGGGCCTCGTGCTCGCTGGCCACGCGGCTCAGCTCGTCCTCCAGCCGCTGGCGCTCCTCCTCGGCGGTTCGAAGGCCTGCCTGGTGCTCATCAACCAGAGCCACCAGGCGAGCGGCCTCGGCGCGGAGCACATTGAGCTGCTCGTCGCCGCCCTTGGCCGCGGCATCGCGCTCCTCCTCGGCCACACGCCGCTGCCGCTGCTCCTCGGCCACGACGCTCGACAGCCGCTCGATCTCGACTCGGAGGCTTGCCTCAGCTTGGGCGGCTCGCTCCGCCTCGGCGGCAAGAGCCTGCTCGGCCGCGCGTCGCTTGGCCTCTTCTTCGTCCGCCACGGCGGCAAGACGGCTGTGCTCGGCCTGCTGGGCGGCAAACCGCTCACGAAGCTCCTGTTCCACTGCTTGCTCGTGCTCAGCAGAGCGCTTGGCAACGGCCTGGGCGCTCTCCTCAGCGGCTTGCCGCAGTCGCTGCTCTTCGGCCACGAGCGCTGACAGCCGGTCGACCTCGGCGCGCAGCACGTCGGCCTGCTCAGCCAAGCTCTTGTGAGCGGCCTGGTGCTCGGCGTCCACCTTGGCCAGGCGCTCTGCCTCGGCTCGCTGCTCGTCACACTGTTGCTCCGCAGTGCGCCGGAGGGCCTGCTGCTCATCGACCAGCGCAGCCAAGCGGCCGGCCTCAGCGCGAAGCACATTGAGCTGCTCGTCGCCGCCCTTGGCTGCCGCGTCGCGTTCCTCTTCGGCCATGCGCCGCAACCGCTGCTCCTCGGTCACAACACTGGTGAGGCGCTCCACCTCGGCCCGCAGGGCGGCTTCGGTCTGGGCGGCCCGCTCTGTGGCGGTAGCGAGCGACTGGGCCTGGGCTTCTTGCTCGCTGGCGAGCGCTGTCACGCGGGCCAACTCGCTCTCCAGCCGCGCGCGCTCTGCCTCGGCTGCGTGGTGGAGTCGCTCCACTTCGCCTCGCAGCTCGTCGACCTGCTCGGTCAACCTCTGGCGGGCTGCCTGGCCCTCGGCGTCGACCTGTGTCAAGCGCCCAACTTCGGCTTGAAGCGTGGCCGCTTCGGCAAGGCTGGCCTGCAGCTGTTGCTCCGTGGTGCGACCGAGGGCCTGGTGCTCGTCGGCCAGCGCTGCCAGACGGGCAGCCTCGGCGCGGAGCACATTGAGCTGCTCGTCACCGCCCTTGGCCGTCGCATCACGCTCCTCCTCGGCCACGCGCCGCAGCCTCTGTTCTTCGGCCACCGCGCCCGACAACCGCTCGACTTGCCCTTGGAGCTCGGCCAAGCTCTCGTGAACGGCCTGGCTCTCAGCTGCGGCCTTGGTCAAGCGCTCTACCTGGGCTTGCAACGAGGCCTGCTGGTCCAGGTTGGCCTGCAGCTGTTGCTCCAGGCGGGCCTTCTCCTCCAGCGCGCGCTCCTCGCTGGCTCGGCGTGCGGCCTCGCCCGCAACACGCCCCTCCTCGGATTGGCGCAACTCAGCCTCCAACTGGCGCAGCTGAGCCGCCTGCTCGGCTCGCTGTTGTTCCGCAGTGTGCTGCAAGGTCTGCTGCTCGTCGAGTAAAGCAGCCAAGCGGGCAGCTTCCGCGCGAAGCACGTCGAGTTGTTCGTCGCCGCCCTTGGTCGCGGCGTCGCGCTCCTCTTCGGCCATGCGCCGCTGCCGCTCCTCCTCGGCCACAACACAAGTGAGGCGCTCGACTTCAGCCCGCAGGGCGGCTTCGGTCTGGGCGGCCAGCTCCGCATCGGTGGCCAGAGCCTGTTCGGCCGCGCGTCGCTTGGCCTCTTCTTTGTCCGCCACCGCCGTGAGTCGCGCGAGCTCGGCCTGCTGGGCGGCGAACCGCTCACGCAGCTCCTGTTCCACGGTTTGCTCATGCTCAGCCGAGCGCTTGGCGATAGCCTGCGCGCTCTCGTCGGCAGCTTGCCGCTTCCGCTGCTCCTCGGCCACGAGCGCCGACAGCCTGTCGACCTCAGTGCGCAGCATGTTGAGCTGCTCGTCGCCGCCCTTGGCCGCGGCATCGCGCTCCTCCTCGGCCACTCGCCGCAACCGCTGTTCTTCGGCCACCGCGATTGACAGCCGCTCCAACTGGCCTTGCAGCGTCGTCTGCAGCTTCTCCGCCTGCTCGGTGAGGCTCGCCCGCAGTTCTCG